>JAAEAF010003172.1:0-54520 GCA_011037195.1 Triatoma infestans | reverse complement strand
GATGGAAGGAGGTAGAACAGCGCATTCAGCTCTTTCACATTCTTTTAGTTAAAAACATTTTTTCATTCTTTCCTTTAAGTTCACAGTACCGCAGAGTAGGGTATTAAAGTGAATGATATGTTTTCTTGCTGAATCTATGTTAACTATACTTCTATTTACTTCCCTAATAATTAAAATCAGACTGAGCCACAGCTAAGCGTGGCCGGGTTTAGCTAGTCAAGAATAGTTAACGAAAATATCAAATTCTTCGAGCTCATCAGTCTACAGCATCTTCGGCCAGCCAGTCTTATTTGTAGTCACTTTTTCAATCTTGAAACTTGCTCTACTTATTAAAGTCTAAAGACGTAATGTGAGTAATACGTTCGTCGTATGTTTCTTATTCTTCTTCCGAAATTGTAAGCCCACCATTATACTCCCCAAATACGTTACAGATAATGAAATTAGAGATAGTTGGTTTAAAGAGAAGAGTTTTTGTTTATTAATTTAAGACGCATCAACATATATGGACACTGGCGTCCGGAGCTCTCTTTATACATAGCCGGCCTATGAATAATATTCTCTCATTACAAACAACATTGCTCGTCACCGGATGGTGAGTTGGAGTTGCTTCTAGAAAGAGAAAATCATTCCCAGACTCGAATCCGGGCCTCCGCACGGAGGAGCGCAAGCGCTCTATTATTGAGCTAATCCCCTCTCTTAATTTCGTTCTTACTAAATTATTAATGAGGTAATGAAATAACTTCATGAGATAATGTATTTTGGTATTTTTAATTTTTTGTTTCACATAATCAAATAACAATGGCATGAATAGTGGTTCTCAACCTCTGCGAATCCGCGACCTTCGTTATATAGATGAGTTCCCATTCCAATAAATTTGCTGCTGAACGAATTTTCATTTTTTTTTTTCCTTTTTTATTTAAGTTTCTAATTAAACCAATATTAAAATTAATGTAATGGCATCAATCCACTTGTGAGGAAATTCACCACAGCAGGAATCAAGGGTTGTAAACATTATGTTGCCACGCGCTACGCACACATCTTTTCAGCGAGTTATATTCCACCGCTGTCACGCACACTGCAATTAGCAGACGAATGGACTATGCAATTTTAAAGCTAAGCTTTCTCCTAGAAACAGAGCGGTAATTTAATAATCAAGATTTGTCAGCAAGAGTCTCATGAATCAACAATATTTGTAAAGCTAAATCAACATTCGGATAAGTCTAACCAAGAAATCAAAAAGAGAACAACCAGTTAAATATTTAGGAGCTTACTGCTACTGAGAAATCTGCAAGAATTATTCAAGAAACTGCTTGTAAGAAGCAATCATATGTCTCAATTCAATCGATGTCAAAAATCCTTCTTACAGTCCAAAGAGTTTCACCAAGTTAGCCTAGCTAAACGACTGTTAGAACCACCAATTAAAAAGACTGTTAATAATCAGCTAACTAACCACATCATTTCTTCAAGCGCTAAGTCAGAATAGCCAACGCTACCAGTGTACAGCACTAGCCGAAATCATCACTCTTCGCTTGGCTATTCTATCCCTTATAAACCTCTCCTGACAAAATTCGTTAAATATAAATGGTGTAAATTGCACTTAAGGAATCTTGTGTTTCTCGCTTCAACATTACCATTTACCATTTCCTGCTAGCAATAAATTATCAACTAATTTTTACTATTATTTACTAATTTTAATTGATACATGAGTAATACATTTAGGGGTATAATTACTTTTAAATATACACTTGGGATGTTAAATAAATAATGGATGTAAGAAATGGAAGAATTAGAGAGATTGATTTTTTAGAGAAATAAGCTAGATGATATGCTGAACACTGTATAATGAAAAGAACACACAAACTGCAAGAACTTTACAGTTAAATAGAAGTTAGTTAGAGAATAATAATGAGACAGACTCGCTGAGTAATAAGAAGTTACTAGATAGGTTGCTGACTGGATGTACTGTTGTAAAACTGTTACAAAAACTATCCTAAACTTTTCAGTTGTCGCTCTATTTATATGAATCGAACTCTCCCTTCCTGGTCTAGTGTAGGTTGGGAGTAACTAACTTTGATTCATATAATGACTGCTTCTCCGCTCTTCGGATCCTATGAATCTTTAATGTTTCGGATCCCATTACAAATATAAAAGCATATTTAAAATCATTAGCATTCACCATCATATGGTAATCATTCCTTAGCCAACATCATTTATATTTGTGCTTATTTTAATGTCATAACTTGTAATAGCAGAGGGAGAGGGAGAGAGACAAAATGACAGGACCACTCTATCGGACTGGAGTGGGAGAAACTACAAAAATGCAGCGACGAGAAACAGGTAGGAACAGTTCATACTACTGAGTTCATACAGCCAATCAATCTGTCAGCAAATCACGCCGAAGAGAACGTGACAGTGACAGAAGAAGAAGAAGATAAAGATCTAGAGAAAAAAGAGATGGCAGAAGAGATGGTAGAAGGCGTAGAAGATCCTGGTCACGTTCTAGATCCTTTGGTGACAAAAATCATCGAGAGTCTAGCCAGAGGAAACAAATTAGTGAGGCTGACTTGGAATGAAAAACGCCTGACAAACAAGAAATGATGACTATAATGGGGTTGTTGAAGGTTGTTGAAATGGTCTGGATTAAATGAATTAACTAAATATGGTTAACAATCTATAATATGATAAGTGATACTAACTGTCTGGACTGTACACATGAAATGATAGAGTATGGAAGAATGGTAAAGGGTAATGACACGTAATGATTGGCTGTATGAACTCAGCAGTATGAACTGTTCCTATCTGTATTTATGTGGTTTCTCCCACTCCAGTCCGAGAGAGTGGTCCTGTCATTTTGTCTCTCTCTCTCTACTATTACATAACTTAAAACTTGATCTCTCACGAAAAAATTATAAATATAGGCAACAAGCTATGACGGCTAAGAATGTAACGATAATTTTAAAGGTGTTTTTTGTCAACCTTCAACTATCCCACCGCTGAATTTTTTTACTTTACAAGACTTAAATCAGCCTTATTTTATTTATTCTTTCTGCATTAAAAAAATCGATTTTGAAGTCTAGGAATAATACCATGTATAATAAAAAAAAAAAAAAAAAGATTTCTGTTTACAAGGTAAAAAAATTATGATACCATCTGGTGGTATTTTGCTGCAACAGTGTGGCCGGGAAAGCTGAGTGAGCGATTCTAAAATAACTGTGTTGCTTCTTTGCATCTATATTTTTATAGCTGCACAAAACATTTATCGTACGCTTGCTAGAATGGCAGCATAAATTGTACTTTAACATTTATATATTCATATTTATCTTTATTACTGAAATAAAATTTTAATGAATATATTACCTCTTATATATATATATATTTATATATATGCAGAAGGGAGGGGGAATTATCTTAGCTTCCTCTATGAATAGTATTACTTGTTATAAATAATAAAAAATAACAATATCACATCAAGAATACGTCATATTTATTTCATACTTTCTCTTAATGCTGAAGAAGAGGAAGTAATGTGATCATGTCAAATTTTCATAATTGAATTTTCACTGGAAATAAAAGTTTGAAAGTCCCCTGAGTCCGAAATTGAATAAATAATAATAATAACTTGTCTTATTTATTTATTTTTCGTCTTACAATATTTCTATGATATTAGCACATACTATACTTGTTTTGTTAATAAATTATTGTAACACAGTTGATCTTGATATTAATTTGTTTTAAATTTAAAAAAAATACCTTCTTGGCTATGTTAATCCCTTCCCCCCCTAATCATTCGATACTTTCATTTAAATACTTTTTCAAATCCTACATTTGCCCAGTATTCTAATACGTATTATAAATATAAAGTAAAAAAAAAAAAAAAATTAAAACAAAAATGTTTACAATCATGAATGTTTCTATTTAACAGCACAGAGCGGCAACATTGCACTCATTTCCCTATGCTCCCCTTTCTGACAGACTATATATATACGCGATATAAGATCTTTACTGCCATGAAATTGTCAGCAGGACAGCTACAGAGTTTACTACCCGGCGTATCCTATTTTCCTACGGTGTGCCCACCCTCAACGCATCAGTAACCAAGTACTATCTCTCACTCTTACTATGGTATAATTTCCAAGTACTTCCCACTTCAAAGTCACAAAAGGAAGACATTTACACAGTAAAAGCGCCCACGTTCATCACTGTATACAACATGTATATATAACTAAACACAGCATTCTTTCCCCCAGAGTAAAAGGCCAAAAAAAAAACTAATTATACAAAATTAACAAGCAGGTGAATATATATATATATATTTTGTTTTTTAACGAGAAAAACAGGGAAAGTGGTTTTTAACAGGGAAAAGATTAAACCTTTTAACACTTAATTCATATTATAATTTAAATTTTCTTCTGTGATGTTGACAAATTCCCATTAGAATTATGGTTTTTATTTTCATATACAATGTCTCTTGTGATATTTTTATTATACCTAATTTAAAATTCACGTTAGATCCAATTATTGTGTGTAAATGTTGATTATCATTAGTTTTGCAAAGTGATTTCGGTGAAAAACAATTTCTGAGGTGGCATGCACATGAAATGTTATTGGTGTGATGTGTTGTAATGTAGTAGCTTGTGGCGTGAGCGGTTTTGTAAGGGGCTTATAAGTATATATGTTTAAGAGAGAAGTATCAAAAATAATCAAGAGATCACACTGATTTTAAAATAGATATATTCTCTAAGTGAAATTAAGTTACTTTACAATATCACAATTATATGCTCACTAAATCTATTGTAAATCTAGAATAAACGCTAATCTCTATCACTGGCACTGAGTATAAGAGAGCGATTCCTGATGCAAGTGTTCTGGTAGAATGTCTACAACAGACTCTCCTGAAGGAATGCCTACTAATTGTTCGTTCAAATCTTCCCCTGTGAGAAGAAAAGGGGTAGACAATGCTATCAAGTTCATGAACTCTAAAAGACAATAGTGGTCTTCTACCTGAATGGTCTTTTTGCAAGGGAATGTTACATTTTCCTTAATATTTTTGATTATTTCAAATTAAATATATTTTTATATTTTTGGCATCCATCACACAAAATTATCTTTTGGGGGAAATGAACAGGATGTATGAGACCCTAGTCTAAAAACAACGGCTCTTAAACTTGTTAATTATTGGCTCCCCCTTTTAAATCTCAAAATAACTTCTGAGTGAATAAAAAGTGAATTTGATCTGTGTAAAGTCTATGTTATCCACACTGTTTGTCACAAAACTTTTGTTTTAATTTAATATATGCATAATCATGTTTTTTTTTTACTATGTTTATTAAGTTTCCAGTAACGCCATGGCTAATAATATCATAAGCAGCTTTTACCACAAGAGTTTGTGATTTGTGTATCGGAAGTATTTTTGAAATACAAAAATATTTATAAGATCTATTCTCTATTCTTATTTTAATTTTAATTGTAGCATAAGCTTTAAGTAAAAACCATTATTAAACCAGGATGACCTTTCTAAAATCCTATTACGACACAGGAAGTGCGTTTACTTTGTCATCCCAATATCTCTGATACTTTCCAGCTGTGCTGACACATCCTCCGACAAATAATACCCCACATAATATTATCCATTATTGCGGATACATGAGCTATACAATTTTTTGTTTATAAATATTAGAACACCTAATAAATAGATTATTACAATTAAACTCAAAAATATTTTCTCACATATATGTAAATATTTCTTAATATTGTCATTACATTTTATTTATTATTAATAATATTAATATTCTTTTAGTTTTTTTACAAACAAATTTGTGAAGTGAAAGAGAAGTAATTTAACAAGTTATATGACAAGTATTGTATTTTCAATTTTTTTTTACCTGGCAAAATGTATTCATACCACTGTATTTGAATAGGCCTTCCCTCCCCGCCGGAAGCAAATAAAGTTTTTTTTTTTTCATTCTATACTATTATATTATATACAATGACTGGACTGTACTTTATTTAATTTTTGTTTTATTGTTTTTACAAAATGATATCATTTGTTTACAGTTAAAATGTAAAAAAAAATATACATTTTACTAATGAATATATTTAAAATTGATTTTACATTTTAATAATGAAGAAAGTGACTATATGTCATTATCATATTAATGATAGGTTCTTAATTACTTTCTCATTATAACAAAATAAAATATGTTAAAATTCAAATACACAAATTTAAAGTATAACGAAATATATGTAAACGCAACTGTGAATGAAATAAATTTATACACCTTCAGAAGAGCAATGGTATAAGAGCTAAAATAAAATATAACTTATATTATATAACTAAGAAAATACAAAAATAGTTTTATGTTTTTAATCTGTGAAACATTCAACAGCTGTTTCTGTTCGCAATATTAAAGAATAATTGGATTTTGCCTGCTATGGAGTTAATTTTTTTTTTTTGTTTTCCTACCAAGTTTCGGAATATCACTGTGATGGATGCATATTTTATTTGAAATTATCAAAATTATGAAGAAAACGTAACATTCGCTGGCAAAAGGGACTATTCAGGTAGAAGACCAACCATTGTCTTTTACAGTTCATAGAACTGGGTTAGCATTGTCTACCCCTTCTCACAGGGGAAGATTTAGAACGAACAATTAGAAGGCATTCTTTCAGGACAGTCTGTTGTAGGCATTCAAACAGAACATACTTGTTTTTCACTTTCTTAGCATCAGTGCCAGTTCCACAATATATTAATAAGTTTATACATTCTTTGCGAATAACTTGTATTATTATTTTAATAGAATATATTTATTGTTAGCAGTGATGACTACTTTCTTATTTCTGATACTTCTCTTTCTTAAAACTTACATACACACAAGCCCTTTACTAAACCGCTCACGCCACAAGCCACTACAAACTACTATTACCACTACTACAACACAACATCACAGCTCAATTACATTTCATCACCCTTGATCAAGAATAGTTCATTAACAAATCCTTTTTTTTATTGAAAAAGGACTTCATCTTAATGTTGTGTAATACTTCTTTACATTATTGTTAAATGTACCTTGCTGTTAGCAATAAGAGTTTACTAAAAGGGGTAAACTCCCCCCCCCCCCGGTTATAGGCCATACCTTCTGAGCAAAGATTTACACAATTTACCTGGAAGAATCCTAAATATGTGACGGAAACACGAATTACATCAAACATGGACACGATGTTTTAAACCACAACCATGACGCGTCCTAACCGGTACATTCAGGATTTTTTTAGCCTTTTATAATTATACAAATTATCCTTGCAGCAGAATGTATAGGAAATTTTCAAACGTTGTTTCAAATGTTAGTTTTTACCATCTTCATTTTATTAACAACTGATATGAACATAAAAAAGCAAATGAGATGACATAATAAGAAGGAGCATAAATAAGAGTAATATATCACATTAAAAATGTAAATAAATAAAAACAGAAAGAATCAAAAATAATAAAAGTAAATAAGGGTAGGGGTTAGCTCAGTGGTTAACGCACTGGACTCCCATGCGGAGGACCCGGTTTCGAGGCCAGCTGTGCTGCCCTTAGATTTTTTTTTCTTCCCAGAAGCCTCTATAGCTCACTGTCCGGTGATGGACAGTCTTATCTGTAACGAGAGAACTCTGTCCGGAGGCCGCAAGTGCACTGAGAAGGCTCCAGGTGCCAACACCATAGAAGTTAACGTGCCTTAAATTAAAAAAATAAAAGAAAAGAAAAATAAAAGGAAATATAAGTACGATTAAATAGATAAATAACACTCTTAATAATAATATAAAATGACGTGACAAAATTGAATCATTCAATTTTTTGTAAAATATTGATGAAGCGAATTTAAAAGATGTCTGCCTTTATCATGCGACCAGATAATCGCAATGCATCAACGCTTTAGCCTTCGGGCGAGTAATACGGTTTCGGTCTAGTTATAGTTCAGGAGGTTGTCATGCTGGAATAATTAGAAGAGAAAAGTAATGTATTGGAACTCAACCTTGATCAAGGAAATATGGGTTTTCCAGGTCATTGTCATTGCTGATATAATAGGAGTAACGACATTGTGCGAAAGAATTTTGATATTGGAAGGATTGGAATTAGAGTGCTTTGCTTATCCGTCCAGTGAGTAGATTGTTTTTTTTTTTTGTTTTTTTTTGATAGTGCAAATTTTGATCGTCACTCAATCAATCTTTTGATTATTTGGTACCGCAAGTTATAATCTTGTTGCTTGAATCAAGACGTTTGTCAAAGTATAGGCTAAGGTATTGCCAGTTGTCTATAGAGATGTGGTTCAGGAGCATTGGAGAAAGTAATTTACAGGATTAAGTAGATTTGCTCTTATTTATCGTTGATCTCCATATATGGAACAAAGGTTCGAGGATATGAATTTCGGTTTGAAGACAACCTGAGGTAGCTATATTTTGCAATAGCATTGGCGAACTTGGCAGTTTAGCTGGGAATTTCTTCTACGGAAATTGGAGATTTCGATTTCCTCAGATATTATGGATATTCTTCAGCATACATGGTAAATTTAAAAGTAAATATGTCAACGAGCAAATTTGTGTTGCAAAAAATGAAAAACTGGCTGTGCCTCCTAGATATTGTTTAGCAAGTTATTAGTGTAAAATTATGTATAGAAAAGTCCCTTGAATTTACATATTGACATATTATGGTAAATATGGCAAAGTTTCTCCTTCATTATGGCAAACATCTTCATTAAAACTTTAAATGGTTTAAAAATAACCCAAGTAGGGTAATATAATTTGCGAGTAAACAGACTTGAAAAACTTTTAGTATAAGATAAGCTCAGTTTGGCCATGTGAACTTACCAGTAGTAGTACACTTACCCAACCGGTAAGGTAATCTAGTGAGTTCTTGGGAAATAATGGTAGCTACTTCTTGTTTTATGTAACTTGCTTGGTAACTTTCTCATACAAATATTATTATTACTAATTCCATTTCATTTTTTTTTTTTTTTTTGATTTATTAATTTTGTTATAACTTAACATATTACATTATTTAAATGGCAGTTAATAATAATAATAATATACTTTATTATTCAATTAGTCTTATATACAAAGGAAAAAAAAAGAAAGTATATACGGCATGGATAAGTTATCCGTCAGCTGGAGGTTGATGTTTAATCAATTATTATGAAATCTGTACAGTAAAAAAAAAGGGAAATAAAAAACAAAAAACAAAAAAAGTAGAAAAATAAATAGATAAAATAACTAAATATAAGAAAATTGGAAAAATTAGAAACTGAAATACTGAACAAGTTGATAACGGTACTGCCAGCCAAGGGTGTCGTGCATGTGATGTATGCCAAAAATATAAAAATATATTTTATTTGAAATTATCAAAATTATGAAGAAAATGTAACATTCGCTGGCAAAAGGGACTATTCAGGTAGAAGACCACCATTGTCTTTTAAAGTTCATAGAACTCGGTTAGCCTTGTTACTACCCTTGCCAGTTACTTCTTCATCAGCAACACTTTCACTCGCCAAGCAATGTTCGCCTATCAGCCAACCACCAGAGCAACGCTCACCCACTCATGCAGCGTTCGCTTCAGAAGAAGATGACTGTACTCTATAACAAACGACTGCCTTGCAGAGGTTACACACACGCCTCACGCCATACTAGAGGATGACTTTCAAGCCTCTACAACTCTAGATTACCTCCAAAATTTTTCGTACCGAAAAATTTCTCCAGGAGGAGGGATAATGCGATGGATGCCAAAAATATAAAAATGTATTTCATTTGAAATTATCAAAATTATGAAGAAAATGTAACATGCGCTGGCAAAAGGGACTCACCCCTATGCTGCTCACCATTGTCTTTTAGACTTCATAGAACTCGGTTAGCACTGTCTTCCCCTTCTCACAGGAGAAGATTTGAATTAATGAGTTAGTCTGCATTCTGCTTTCAAAGAAGAACAGTCTGAATCAGACATTCTACCAGTAAACATCAGTGCCAGTTTAAGCATTAACCTTAAATAAAATCAATTTAACTAGATTCCACAATATATTAATAAGTTTATAATATCTTTGCAACTAATTTCATTTTTGAGAAAATCGCGAAAAAGTGAAAAAATTATTTAGTAAACTGGTGAAGTAAACGCACTTCTGGTTATCCGATTTTTTCAAACTCGGAATTTCAACAACATATTCAATTCTCATTAACATTATTTAGATGGCAAATAATTGTCTAATAAACTGAAATAGCACTTTTAGATAAAACCTAACCCCACCCCTCCCCCATAACTGCCCTTAAATGAATTTTCCCGGAGAAATATTTCAAATAAAAGTTGTAAGTGTTAGTATGTGTAGTTGATGTAACAAGTTTGAAGATATTTGCTATTTTTTATATACTATTTTGGAGATAATTGCAAAAAAGTGAAAAAATCATTTAGTAAAGTGGTACTTCCGGTTGAGGAATTTTGACCGCTGACCTACTGTCCCAGATCCCATACTGATACCTAAACAGAATATCAAGTATGAACTTTCTGCGATTTTTGATGCTGTTCACAACATACATACAAACATACATACATACATACATACTCACACACACACACACACACAGACCATTTACTAAAAATCACTTTTTTGGACTCAGGGGACTTCAAAACGGATATTTCCGGTGAAAACTCAATATCGAAAATTTGGCACAATTACAATATTTCCTTTTTTACTAGCAGTAAGAGAAAGTAAAGTTTTATTTCCCCCAAATAATTTAATAAACAAAAGTTTCTCTTTTAGGCTTATTGATTTTTTTATTTTATTTAAATTAAAGAATTTAATTACAAATTTTTTTATAGGATAAACATTTAAAACAATTTGTGTTAATTGATCTGAGTGCAAATGTGTCGTTTGGAATTAATTGAATTGTAGATTAGGGTGTTGTGGGGGTAGTAAATAATTAATTGGGTTTGTTACAATAGATTTCATTAGATGAGGGTTAGATAGCGCATCAACTTTTATTGTTTGAATTTTACTTAAACTATTTGTAAATGATTTAGAAATAAATATTGTTAATAGATATAATAAACATACAAAAATCGCTTTTATAAATTAAGAAATAATATTTTTAAAATATTATTTAAATGAATACTGTTAGATTTAAAAATTATTGATGGCTTGATTATTGTTAGATTTTAAGTATCTCAATAAAGTACTTGGTTTTCTTCAACATCGTCTTCCGAAAATTCTTCGATCAGAAGTTGTAAATAGGCGATTATGCTGGTTTCAGCAATGGGTATTTTCTATGGCGCATCAGCCCGTGGAGGCCAAGACTTACCACGGGCAATGGCTATAGTTAACTTAATAAAAATGTCTTCGATTTTTAGATTTTTATTTATTTATTAATTTTTACAGCTTTTACATAAATAATTAGCTACTTTATAAAATTACAGTTAATCTGTACAGTTAGATCTGTTTAATCTGTGGTTTCTCTCCATTATAGTCATACACAAACAGTGAAATAATTTGTCAGCATGAATAGTACCACTAAGTACTGTATAGCTAGGCAACTGAACATTTATATTTTTCTATTCTGCTTCATCGCCTTTGATCGGACCCAAAGGGACATTACGAAACAAGTTTTTAGGCTCTAGCGTTGCTGGAGCTATGGATGACTTCCTGCCGGGCGGTCGGTGAGTCCTAATGCTATAGTAGATGATAGCGCGTTGGACTCCCTCGCGGAGGTCCCGGGTTCGATTCCAGTGCTTCCCTTAGATTTTTTCTTCCTAGGAGCCTCTACAGCTCACTGTTCGGCGATGGACAGTGTTGTCTGTAGCGAGAGGCCGGCAGTGTACTGAGAAGGCTCCGGGCGCCAACGACCATAGATGATAAACGCGCCTTAAAAAAAAAAAAAAGCTGGTCGAGCTGTACCGGCCTTCTGGTTTTGCTGACTTGTGCTGTCCGACTGTATGGGACCCGCGGCTGTATCGAGTCCAACTGTATGGGACTAGCTTCAAGTTTTCATTCAAAGAACCACATGCATGTTCTGAAATATTAATGGAAAAATCGTTTAGTACTTCTGCTTACTCAGGTTATGAGTACTCTCTATTTCCGGGTCTTCCTAATAATGAACCTGACAGCGGAAGCCAGAACTCAACAGTAAAAGAAACAGCAGCGTGGCTGTCCCGATCCAACTAGCATTGCCGTTTGGGCTGTTAAACCAAAGAATTTTTGGGGTGGGGGCATATCCTGACCAAGCTTTAGTATTGCATTCAGTCCTAAAATAGCATTATTTTCAAAACAAGCATTTATAAATACTCCTTCTATTTATCTAAAAAAACAGGCATTAAAAACGAACAAGACTATTGTACTGGGCCGCAACAACTCGCCTATTTTGCTATTACTTATTAGAAATCATCTATCGTACCCAAACTTGTCTTGATAATAATGTCTCCTCTCTATATCCAATTATATCCATATCTATGTTGTTCAAGTAATGCAGAAGATGTTTAATCGATAATCACAACGTGGATAATGAATACATATCAGGATGTCAAGATTTCTGTTAACAGATATATCTGCAATATTAAGTTAACATTGAATAAACATATTAACAAATCAGAAATAAAGTTAATTAAGCCAATGTTGATTTTCTTTTTTAAGAATTATTTATTATAAAGATTATTATTATTATAATAAACAAAAAGTAAATAAAATTTTTCACCAAAATTATATTTTATAAATACAGAAAAGTAAATCATGTTCTACATTTAAAACTTTCTAAATTTAGTTAAAGTTTAGTTTGCGATAATGTTGAACTGTCTATTCACTAACCGTATTCCCTTTTCACAAATGTTAACAAAATAATTAAATTGGGTCACTTTCTCTCGTCTACATACATAAATAAATACTCCCAGAAAGGCTGATTTGAATTATCTAACTTGAACCATTCCATTACTTTTTATTCACTTTTAGTAAATTGTTAGCTTGTTTCTACTGATGTGAATTGTAAATAGAAGAGTTTTTATAGTTGGTAAACAAAAAACTATTTCTGAAATAGCAAAAAGAGATTTGACATGAGAATATATAGTTGTAAATAAGAATTACATTTTCATGTTGGTAATGATCAATCAGAATAAGATTCATACTTTAAAATAAATATTGCCCTATGTTCAATAAATAGATAATTATTTTCAGAATTAAAAATAATAATAATAATAATAATAATTATAGAAACAATATAAGATTTTGGCAGGCGTGCAGCTAATTATAATTTTAATATTCATATCTATTTATTAAATTTTAAAAGTTTGTTTTTCGAATTTGGCAACACTGTTTCTAGTGACAGTCAACTGATAACTGACAGCTGATTTGTGGTCAGTCTATTATGTTTTACCATTTCACCATGAATAGACTTAGGCCAGAACAATGCGTTGTTCTAATTGTGTAAATTTATTTAGAAAATCATGGTCCAGTTTGTGGAAACTTACCGGGCGCTACGTCCATTTTATGGTCGACATAATCGCCCATCCGTGCAAATTGTTCGAATAACCATGAATCGTTTTCGCACCACGCATACTCTATGATAATTGATATTGCGCATCCGTAAAGACGTCGTACAGAAGAAGTTGTTGCCACTGTGGAGCCCGAATAGTGTTGAGGAGGACCCAAATGAATGGATTCGCTATCGTGCACAGCAATTTGAGCTGTGTCACCCATCTTATAAGAAAATTTTACGAAAAGATATGGGTTTACGAGCTTACATGATCCAGCTTGTACAAGAATAGAAGCCGCATAACCATCACATACGTGATGAATGGCTTGCTCCTAATCCCCAATTTCACCACAAAATTTTGTCCAGCAATTGAGGCTCATTTTTGGTGCAAATGGGTGCGTGAACAAACAAAATTGCCAGTTTTGTAGTGAAGAAAATGCAGAAGTCATTATTGAGATGCCTTTACATTCATAAAAAGTCACTGTTTGGTGTGCCTTATGGACTGGTGGAACCATTAGCCCATCTTTCTTCGATGATGATGAATGCCAGAACGTTAAGTCAATGGAGGGCGCTATAGATCCATGATTACTGATTCTTTTGGTTCCCTATTGAATGGCGATAATGTTGAAGAGCTTTGATTTCAACAAGACGGCGCAACATGCCACATAGCGCGTGACACATTCAATTTATTGCAGGAAACATTTGATAAGCGCTTAATTTCGCGTAATGGACATGCAAATTGGCCTCCAAGATGGTGTGGTGGTATCACACCTATGGATTATTTTCTGTGGGACTATGTGAAGTCGCTAGTCTACAACTATATACCACAGATGTTGGATCATTTGGAAGGCAATATTAGCCACGTTATTGCCGATATACGGCCCCCAGGTGCTCGAAAAAGTGGTCGAGTATTGGACTTCCAGATTGCGTTTCATTCGAGCCAGCCGTGGCGCTCATATGCCTGAAATCATATTTAAACAGTGATGGCATAAAATTATCTTTCCAATAAAGCCAGTACCATGGCCAATTCCATGATTTCTGTGTGCTTTATTTCATTTTAAAGTTCCTAGACTCTAAAAAAAAAACACCCCCACTTTATTATTATTTCAATAATATTTATTCAATTACATTTGAACATATAAACATTTATTTATTTAATTTAGGCTCGTTAACAATTGCTTGGCAAAAGAGCTGCAAAAAATAAAAAATAAGCAAAATACACTTTCCCAAAATAAATAGTGTAAAATAAAAATAAACAAGAGATGCAAATAAAAGAAAGAAATGATGATACTGTGTAATAAATAATTGAAATAAAATATACAAAATTTAACAGTTTCATGACTGTTGTAATAGGTTCTGTTAGGTAATAGTTATTATTAATTATTAGGTAAATCACAGACAAAATTTTATGTATGAAAAATAAAAATAAATAAAATAAAATAAAACAAAAACAACATTAACTATGAAATAAAATAATATGAAATATGAGATCGAAATGGGAACTATGTAAATGTCCATTGGATATAGTATAATATTACATGGCAACCAAAGGACAAATTTTATTACATATTCAAATAATATAATTGTATTGAATTTATTTCCACAATTAGCCAATATCTTAGGACATTGGAAGACTGCTTACCCGAGCAGCTGGAGGTTCCTGATTTGTAGCCAGAAGTTTCGACTCATGCAAAAGCTTATTGACGGAAAGAAAAATAAGAACCTATAAGACTGACATAATCTTGAATGGAGCTCTTCACCTCCCCCTGGTTATAATACAGAACAATATTTTAGTTATATATTTATGTACTTTAATTATAAATTGCTTATTAAATGACTTCAAAAAAAAAAAATAATAAACAAATACCTTTATGACTATACTCCAACCTGGTTATTATTCGCCGTATGCGCCCATATGTACTTGACAATTCATAAAAATGAGGATACACCACCTGTCGTCTATAGGAAGGAATTACCGATTCCTTTAAACTTAGAAGTTAGAAATTCGTTTAGATTTCTGCCTGCATTTTACAGACGGGTAAAGATTGGCGACGGTGTGGTTAGCATTATATATACGGAGGGAGTTATTCTTGCTTGGACTTCTCTGAGTATACAACTGTCTACACACCGGAGATATATGCAATTTGTTAAGTCATAAAATTAACTGAATGGGAACAAAACACTTACTTTGGCAGACCCCATAAGTGTAAATTAATATTGACTGATCCCAAGGTCATCAATATTAATAAGTTACAGCTTGAAACTTATGCACATGGACCGGGTGGGGCGATGATATTCGCCTGGGTGCCAGGCCATATTGGACCATATGAAAAGTCATCCGCGTGCGTCTTACTGATCTTCAAATATACGTGAAACATGCCATTAACAGTGAATAGCAGATTCAGTAGGACAGGATAAATTAAAACGAAGACATGTTAAGCCACATGGGGAGAAATGCAATAATTGATAAATTACCCGTGGCATAAATCAGGCTGAAAAAATTGGTCATACATGACTGACACAGGTACCTACTTATAGGTGAAAGAAGATGCCAAGAAAGGTTTCTCGGTACACTTGTTGGAAGAGTGACAAGTCTGTTAGAAAAAAAGCAGATCTGCGCTGCTTTGCAAGAGGGTTCCAATATAAGGTTTGTATCTAAAACCCATTAATAGATACAAAAAAAAAAGATGTATGTATCAGTGTATTAAGGAATCGACTATTTCAACACTAACCAATCATAAAGCGCTTTCAGCTCAAAAGTTTTCGGAAGAAATTACCACACTTCCAAGTATATCTTTAAGCTAGTCTTGATCTATTCAAAGATCTAATGCTTTAAAATCTCACCAAATCCTCATTTTTTTTAAAACTAGTTATTTATACAATCATCAGTGTAATACTCCAATCCTCTAATTCTTCTTTTTCCACAATTCCTCATTAAGCCTGGAGAAGACTCTAGAGAACAGTTGTCTCGAAGTAAAAATTTCTATAATGTAACCCTCCGCTAAAGAAGCGTTATATTTAATCTTCATCAATCATTTTTTGCTCAGTAACCTTTCTATATTATAAAATATTTACTTACTTTATGTCAGTTGTTAGAAAAAAATGGACATGCAGCAAATTCAATCATAGAGCGACGCTTAAACTTCATTGCTTTTAACGTTGTTCCTTTCATTTCTCTAATTTATTATAAATGTTTCTTAGTGAGGAAATATTCTTTGTTATTCTAAAGTACTACTGGGAATTTTCCAGCTATACTATTCATTTGTAAATAAATAGTATATATTAATATTTTGTTGAGAGGATATTTTAAAAACCGTTTTTCTAAATTATTAATGTTGTACGCACGAACAATGCGTACTCTGAAGCGAGGTTTATTTAAAAATGAAAGCTAATGAAATAAAAATTAAACAACTAAAAATAAAGCGCGAAACAAAACTCACCTTTTAAGCGATGTTGGTGGAAATGATGATTATTTAGCGTCAGTGAAACAAGGAGGCTGAAATGATACGTATGTATTTGTGTGTGAAGGGGGGGGGATGTATAAGACAAGGGGGTATAGCGGTAATGAGAAACCACAGAGAAAAAAAGGAGATATGGGGCCGCTAATGGAGCGTTGAAGCATAAAATAATGAAGCATTAAATATTAAACAGAACAAAACACAAAGACGCGAAATTACTTGTAGAAGAATCAGAGCAATAATGTAGAAATGAGGATGTGTACAGAGTGGATAACATGTCATGAAGATGTAAGAGAGTATTGAAAATGAAACGGAAGCAATGTTCATAAAATTCAGAGAAATATGAAAAGAGAAAAATGACAGTGGTAGGCGGTAGGAGCAAGGGGATTAGAAAATAGGACGCCGCGCGCGCTTATGCAGTCTAATGCGGGTGAGCCACCTAAAGACAAAACATATTTTGTATGACGACGCAACAAATTTGCTCGTTTTTCATCAATTGGCTAAAAAAAATATAATCTATTTAGTTAATCTGAAATTAAAAATTTTTAATGTATTGAGAAACAGAAATAAATTAGTATGGAAAAATTAATAAGTAAAAATATGTTACAAAAATTGAAGCTTATACTCTAGTCTAGTGTATGGTACATAATACAGTAGATAGAAATTAACAATTCTGAAACTAAAAACATTGATCTAACTGATGTCTAAAACAGGGTGTAAATAAATAATTATAAACTAAAGCTAATTAAATTTTAAATTTAAATTTTGAAATATTTATTGTAAAATAAAGTCTTTTGAAACAATTTAGAACTTTCTAGATATTCTAGAAGTAATATAGAATTACTTCACGCAATTATTATTATAAAAATATAGCAGTAATTTCTTGTTGCCAACTGTGTTTTTTGAATACTTTAAGCCATAACATTACAAAGTGGTGGCAGCGGTGGGATTTAAAAAATGGTTAAACAAAAAAGGAATCCCAAAAAAGATCGGTTGAGAAGAATGAGAGGAAGAACAAGACTGACTACTAAGATGATCGTGCTGCCAGTGAAGTTCACTGGCGGACAATAAAGTGAGTGTACCTTACGTATTTTAAGAATATAGCGAAAATAAATAATTGGGCATTCTCTTTCTGAAAGGAGAGAGTACGAGGTCATTTTTATGAGCTATCTGAAAGAAAAAAACGTTTTTGACATAAATCAAATCAGTAAGGCCCTGCAGCCTCCATAAAAATATATTCAGAAATCGTAAGCAAGTGCCCAATGAGAAACTAGTGGAATTCGTAACTAATCTCCAATCACTTTTCCAATAGTATAGATAGATAGATACTTTATTCGTACAGCACCAAAGGTACAGAACAGTGTCAAAAAAAGAAAAGTTTCAATCATTTATAGAGGTACTCGTTTATTGAGTAATAATCCTTTTTAAAATTATTTTTTGATAGGCTCACCTGAAGCAAAGACTCAAGCACTCAATTATAGATTTTAGCGGCCATATATAGTGGGCTTTTCCAACTTTTGAAGTCCGATGTGCCCGCACCTCCAACAAGTTGTTTTGCCTTGTCGTAATGTTTGTAGTTCCCCTCTACGCCGAAACTTATTTGGATGTTCTAGTACAAATAGGGCACATTTAAGGATATAGCAGCAGGGTAGTGTAACAAAGTCCAATCGCGGAAATTATTCGCGACACTTGTATCCTTTCTAACCTTGCATATTATTCTAGCTACCTTCTTCTGATACTTAAACACATTCACCGCTAGTGGCGCGCTTCCCCACAACATTATGCCATAAGTCATGACTGAATGGAACAGCGCATAGTAGGCCGCCTTCAGTCCTTCAATGGTCAGTACGTCAGTCAATCGTCTCATCAAATAACACAGTCTACTTAATTTCTCACATTTATACCCAGAGGTATAAGTGCACAACCTATTGGAGACTAAATTATCCAAAGAATACTTCATCCAGAGTATCAGAGATGTTTATGCCCGCTTACAGATTAGATTATGCCCGGCCTAATACGGTAAGTACAGCCATCTTCTATTGTGCGCTTGAGATAGAAACAGCGTTCCAGTTATACAATGGGCCTGTTTTATTTTGGCCAAAGTGTATTTGCAGTTACAATATAGGAACCACTTCTGAGGGGCCCCGGATTCTATAATTAAAATTGATTAAATTAATCAAAAAGAAAAGTCAAATAACAATGCCACATATGATGATTTTCAACAATGCCTGGCTAGATAAAAGTGAGCTGTCACAATACAAAAAAAAAAAAAAAATGAATAAAAAGTCAAAATCAACTGAATGAACGAAATGAAGTGTAACTCCTTAAAGCTGAGACTAAGCAAAAGATCGCCAAGTTTACCAGAAAGTCATAGAACTCCTCTAAGGACCTTTTAGCGTCGAGAGAGAAAAATGAAGTAACACTCATTTTTGACAGGTTGTTTACTTTTGCCAGAACATCACCGAATGGGTTCGGGGTAATTACGTGTGGCATGCCTTCATGTATATATATTTATGTGAAATTTAAATTAAAAACGAAATATTGCAAAAAACTTGCATTGTGTTTGATATTGTGTGATTTGATATTGTGTTTAGACTTATAGGTAGATTTGAAAAGAAAATTCTTCAGCAGGAGTAACACTTAATTTTAATAAGTGTTACAATTTTTAACGAATTCATCAAAAACAGCTTTATCGGTTTTTTTAATCTTTATATAGAGAATATAGACTAGTAGGTACTAGTGCACAATGGGCCCAGTCGTGGTTTTAGTGTTGAACATCTTTGAAGGTCCAGGAATTTAGATTAGACACTAAGCTCATATCACTTTATTTTAAATATTTTTTTTTGTGTAAAATTGATTCTTGAAGGATTCTGGAGGGGATTGACGTAAGGCATTTATATCTGGGATGCGCAAACGGAGCATGAGAAATAGTACGAGGGGTGCAAAGTATTTATGATTTAATTTTCACTGTTAGAAAATATTTTCAGAGTTTTATTGATGTTTCAGATTGTCAAAAAAATTGAAGACAACTAAAAACATTTCTAAAAACTTTCAAGTTTCAAAAAAATTTGCCAAATTGGGGGTTCGAACTGCGAATTATTAGAATTTATTTTTTAGAACATTTGGAGAGATATATTGCAAAATTCTTTTTATAAAACTTGTTCCATACAATTTTATCTGTCGAATCTATTCCATTCAAGTATTTCTTTTACAGTCTTTCATTGGAGAATTCCATTTCATTACTTTCTCAGCAGACACCTGCTCTCCGATAGTTTATGTAATCTCTCAATACTATTTTTATATCACTCGCTGTTGAAAATAGAATTTTTTTTTTTTGTTTATTTGAAAAATAAATAATGATTCATTTATTTTTAGAACATTAGCATATTGTTTGCTATCTTTTATTTGGATTGACTGTTGAAAATGAACATGTTTGATAGCTGGGCCAGATTATCTGACAACAAACATTAATTAAAATTAAACAAAATTAAATCAGTAATTTGCAATATTTTATCTGTTTTTACATACTTCCTACATTTAAAAAAAAATATATATATATATTTACAACAATTAAAATGTAATTCACTAAACAAGAATCGGATTTTCATAATAAAATATTGTATATACCATATAATGTGGTTCCCATTCAAATCCAAGCTTCATCAACCGAGAGCACACGAATTATATGTAGATCTTGGATGTTTTAACTCAAGATTATATATGCTGAACTTAGGAGCTGTGATATTACAAATTCTATAGTCTCATCAGGCCTTACAACACTCGTATTGCACAATCTTAAGGGATAATATTAGAATCTTGTTATAAATATTTGGATTTAATTATTTTAAACAGTTGTTAAAAGTAAAAAATTTATTTAAAGTTCTAATTTTAATGATATTTTACAATAATCTTTGCATTAATGTCCTGTTATAATGTGGTGTATTCAAAATTGCTATTAATTTTAAAAAACACGTGAAATATTTACACATTATTATTTTTAAATATTAATAAAAGAAGATATTTACTCACTCTTTAAGAAAAACGTTGATTGTAAAGATTTTTTAAACCTTTAAAAATCTCAAAAAACTGCAGAGTACAAATCACATAATATGCTAACTGTAACTAGCGCTTTCTGTACGATTTACAGCGGGCTCTCAAACCCAAGAAAGTTTATATTAAGATTCAACAAATAATATCTCACATAAAATTAATAATTAGGTATTTATTGTTGCTTACACTTATCTGTTGTTTTATTTTCAATATCCCTTTAGCCATTTTAAATATCTATAAACAAAATAAAATTTTTTTGAAATTTACCGGTAAGTTTACCGAACGTTTTTTTTGTCAATTTATCGATTAACGGGTAAACCGGTATACAATGCCTAGATCTAGGTAATTCCTTTGGAAATGTTTTATTATTCTTTTATTTGCTTTATACTTAATTTGCTACTTTTTATTTGCTTTATTGAACTTACCACTACAAGTGCTATTGCCCCGGTAACAAATAAGTAGTATGATTGACAATAACTTGAGAGGAACTGGCACCCATTGCTGGCATTCCAAATGAATTAATTACTGGCCTCCAGCGAAATCGCATTCCCAACGTCTTTTCAGATGGACATAATTGGGAACTGAGAATAAGAATTAAATAAAATAATAAGCTGCTGCTGCAATAGATCTGATATTTTTACAATGCATTTATCGAAAACTTGAAACAAAAATGAAAATAAAAAAGGAATCAAGTAGTGTAAGTTAAATGTAGGCAAACATGACAGAATAACTTTTTTGGTTATAACATTTTTTTTATATTTATCTTTTCCTTTTACCAAATATTTACCATATTTCTGGTAAACAGTAAACTGTAACAATGTACAAACATCATGCATATCATATTTCAAAAAAAAAATGTTGTATTGTTGATATTGGAATTCTGTTTAAGTTAATATAACATTTACATTTACCTTGTTTCATTTGTCCATAATATACGTAATTGAATGATTTATGTTTGAATTTTAAATACTCATTTTATTCAGAAATTTGCATTTACTGCTTTGCTAATATTTTGTCTTTAAAAACAGCCAAATTACTAACGAATACTTCTAACAGAAGTTGAGATGTGCTCATGGTAATCTCTATACACTTACACAATAGTTGCTGTATCATTAATATCCGTCCATCCAGCTTTAATTAGAAGATGCTCCAGATTTCAATTTCGGCACTTGTGATATACCAATTTTGGAAATCCTATTTTATAGCAACCAAAAGTAATCGAACAGTTGCCACTATCACGACTTTTTTTTTTTTTTGCTACAAAGTAAATCAGAACCATCTTAAAATCAGTTTATTGAAAAAAATATTGCACATAAACGTTATATATGTATGCATTTAGCACCTGCAAGTTTAAAAAAAAATGATGAAGTCATTTATCCAGATAATTTCTATAAAACCTGTTCTGTAAAACTCTCATTTTCTGTTGACACCGATATTTGTTAAAAGTTGGAAGTTCTATCAGGGCTTTCCAATGCACCTTAATATTATACACGGAATGGAATGTACTTTGGTCTCTAAGGACCCTTAGAGCGAGGCTTGGCATTGCAGGAAACTCAGGTTCCCAATTCCATTCACTCAGTCTGATCCACATCTTCAAAGAAGACAAACAGGCTACTATGCCCACATAGCCAGCGCCATTACCAGTACCCTTCCTCAACTATCGATCAAAGCCATTCCTTTCACTATTAAGCCAGTTCCCATCCCAGTACAGTCTATTTCTACCCCAATCAACCCTTATTCTCTACCTAACCCTACTTTGGACATCGCCTCCCACCTTACATCCTTTCTTATTGATTTCAAGTCATTAATTATCCCTCTAATTTCCCTTCTCACTACTCTCGTTTCAACTCTTCTCCTTAAACTTACCCGATGAACTATTTATTCCCGATGAACCTCTCTTACTGAATAACAGAAAAATCGACATAGTACTAATTACAGTAACACACTTTACTGACTATTCTTCTACATACCTAGCTAGATATCAGTTATAACAGGAGCTTGAAAGAAGGCTCAAGGTGGCGCTTGCAATCCTGACTGCTAACTCTTTATTCCGTGAGAGATTCCTCACATCAGCAGATTCCTATCAAGTCACAGCTATATCTCTCTCATTATTTCAATTTCCTATAATTTTGGCAGCAGTGTATTGTTCCCCTCTCCACTGCAGTATATAAGATCGCTGCTCAAGAAGATCCCTTCTACAATTCTTTGTCACAGCTTTATTGCCGGCGGAGATTTCAATGTTAAGCATCCGCATTGGAGTATAGCGTCGCCATCTCTCTAATAACCTCAAACAGCTAAACAAGCGCTAAGCAAGCAAGAAGACCCCTTATCTTACTGATAAAAGAATTTTTAACCAATTAACAAACCTCCTGCGTTCCCAGCTCTCAGAATTCCGATGCTCTCAATCCCAAAAACACATTACTTCCCTATCCACTGATGTTAACTCCCTCTGGCGTGACACTAAAATAAATATTAAAATATCGCTGTATTATTTCAACCATACGCACACCTGATGGTACCTGGGTCACGAGCGACAAGAATGCTCTTGGAACTTTCACTCCACACCCAAAAATACATAATTCTGCGTATACAAGACATGACCTTTAACAAATTTAACATCCCTCTTCATCTCCATCTTCCATCTATACATTACACTTTATTTTGAGATCAAATCCCGTATGGACCTTCTGCTCCAGAAAAAAGCGTGTGGACATGATCTTATCACAATTAACATGCTACCTTCCTAGAAAGGCTATTATGTTCCTCACTTCTTCGTACTGATTATTTTCCCATCCAGTGGAAATGTTCGTTAATTACACTTGTCCCCGAACCCCATAAACCTCCCTATGAGGCATCTTCTTAAGGACCTATCAGCCTCTTTCCTATGCTGTCCAAAGTCCTAGAAATATACTCTTCCAACGGTTAATTCCCATCCTAGAATCACAAAATATCATCCCTTCCCACGAATTTGGCTTCCGCACTGACTTTCCACTATCCAATTGTCCTTCAGAGTGATAATTATTGTCTTTCTGTTGATATTATATATGACTTGAGGGTCCTCCTGGACGTGGTTCAAACTTTCGTCAGAATTTGACTCCCATGACTACTCAAATTACAACAGTTCCTTCCCACTCCACTTTAGCTCCGGCTGTTTCAGAGTGAGATGCGGCATTGAGATTTCCGATCTACATGCAATCCGCTGCGCCTGCGTTCCACAAGGCAATATACTGAGATCAACCCGCTGACATTCGTCACATCTCCAAACCTTAATAACAACCTATGCTGATGGCAAACAATACTATTTCCTTTCCCTGATCCTGGTCATTTCTCTACCATTGTACAAGAACACATTGAGCTCATTGAAGGTTGGGATTAAAAATGGAGAATAAAACTCAACCCTCAAGCCAAATGTGTTCAGGTTACATTTACTTTACGAAGGCAGACATGCCAACCACTAACCACCAACAATGCAGACATGCCCACTTCTAAGGAGGTGCTGCATTAAGTAAGGCTGTACTTAGATGGTCATCTAACGGGAATCAATACACAAGACTTAAAAGAAAGACCAAAAAGACGTTATGGTCTACTAACACCTTGAGAGTCTCCATTACTAGGACCCAAATTCACGATGAGAGTACCAAACAAACTTACACTCTAGAAAACATTACTTAGACCAATATAGACACTTGGAGCAGAATTATGTGGCTCCGCAAAATCTTCTAATATACCACCCACACAATTCTTCCAATCCTAAGTCTTTCGCCGAAGAGTCTGTGCACCCTATTATGTCTTCAATCGCACTCTTCATCACGACCTTAATATTTTCTTTGTCAGTGATCTAATCCAATTCTGATTCCAAAAGCTCCAATAAAATCCTAGATAATCACTCAAACATTCTTTTCCAATCACTCATTACATCTTTACTCCCTGATAAACCTTCCACGTTGTTTAAAACGTCATTGGCCATGTTAATTCTTTTTTTTCTCAACTGTCTTACTGATCCTAAGGGGTTCAAGCATTGGTTGATTTCTCCCTCACGTTATCCCAATTGTGACGCTTACCATAAACTCAATGACACATATTATACATACACATTTGCCAATGTATACATTTGTAAAGAGATGCAAATAAATATATTAACAAAAAAAAAAAAAAGTACAAGTGGATGTCGATTACATAAAATATTTATAACAATAAATCTGTCATCTCTCTGAGAAATCTCCATTCTTCACCCTGAACCAAGTTTTCTTGAGTAGCCCTTCTAACTGTAGTTGGTGAAATATTTAATGCTCTCTAAATAGAAACTTGGGTCCTTCCATATTTTAATAACGCGATTATTCAGACTATATATGTGATAGTGGACTGATTGTAATAGAAAGAAAATAAAGTTAGAACATGTTGAATTTATGGGATTATGATCAAAGTAAGTATGGGAAATCAGCAGTAAGAATGGCACATCACTGAGAATAAAGCTAGCTCAGGAGGGTATGGAGCAGGTCGCCAACTTTAAGTACCTGGGAGTGAACATTAATGAGGAAGGCCGAATAGATAAAGAAATTAATGATAGGATAGCATCGGCAGGAAGATTGTTCAATGCTCTGAAGAAAGGTTTTATTAATAAAAAGGAAGTGAGCAAAGGTACAAAAGTGGCAATATTCAAATCCACCTACATCCCGGTCTTAACATACGGCAGTGAGTCGTGGGCCATTACATCTAAGCACCACAGTATGCTCCAGGCATCAGAAATGAGGTTTTTACGAAGAATCGAGGGAAAAACAAGAAGGGATAGAATAAGAAATGTCAACATAAGGACTAACCTGTGGAGACGTTAAACCTGGAGAGCGGCCGCGTGGCAAGGACTTGCTACGAGACTAAGACGCAGGGTCAGCGAGGAAGGGGAAGGCCTCGAACTACATGGGAAGATGTCGTCAGGAATGACTTCACAAAAAAAAAATTTAGATTGGAATAGGCGTGGTACTTTGGTGCAGGATAGGGACCGCTGGAAGGTTTTATATAAGGGATCCTCTACACCGAGAGGTAGAAGAGGAATGGACAAAGAAGAAGAAGATGATCAAAGTTTATTTAAGAAAACCAACAGCAAACGTAATTAACAAATTGTTTATGTTTAAATTCTACACACTTCATAAATGATATTACTTGAAACTTGTTGCTATATTTACCTCGAGCAACATCAATCAGTATACATGCTCAAAATATTGAGGTTTTGCTATTATGGGTGGTGACAAATTTTGTTTAAGTAGGCTTAAGTAGGCCACTCTGTTTGCCTTCAATGTATTAGATTGTGAAATATTTGTGATTTTATGTGTTTAATAAACTTTCTGTGTTAGAAATCCAAATATCTCTAGTATACATTTTATTCAATGAAACTAAATTTTCCTCCAATGAATTTTCTATAGAATTTTGCCTCTATTTTCTCAATATACAAGGAAATGTTAGCTGTTAGTAGGCACTATGTCTTTCTGGCCTTATCAAGCGGACATAAGCCTTTTAGTACTTTCATAAAGAGACTTAAATCTTCTTTATGTCAGATCACATTATACGCTTGATTATCGTTTCGATAAGGATTGATTCTCCTTTTAGAAATAAATTTTATCTAGATACTATTACCATTAGGGTGTAAAGTCAATTTCAAAGGCACTTTGATATATCTACTGCCACAATAATAGTGGTAAAACCATATTCAATAAAATGTTTTGATTTCATAACCTTTATTTCATTTAATGAATGAATAAATTGATTTATTTCATAAAATTGTATACAAAATTGTATACGTTATTTACAAAATATAAAGAGCAGCTTGTAAAAATAGCTTAATTCTCCACTAAATTCAGTAGATTTAACTGGTTATATTACTGAGGGAAAAAATGTACAAAAAACCTCTACCCTAGCTATTTCATTGATGAAGCGAAAAATATTCAAAAACGAAAAATTACCATGGAAACGGCCATAAATATTCCGTCAATACCCGCAATTTTAATGATTTTCACTTTCTCTTATTCCTAGTAAAAGGGAGTATTGTGATCATGTCAAATTGTCGAATTTGAATTCGCAACCAAAATACCTGTTTTGAGGTCAGTCTCCTGAGTGTGAAAGAAATATTCTTAGCGAATTATCTGTTTAGTAGTTTGGTGTGTGTGTTGTGTGTGTGTGTGTATGTGTATGTGGGTGGAAGTATTCTAACAAAATATGTGAAAAACGAAAAATTGCAGGTATTTACTGCCGAAAGTGCAGGTATTTACAACCGAAAGTGCAATTTTACTGAATGTTTATTTTTTTCAAGTTTTTACGTTCGAAACTTTCCCGAAAACGGTTCCGACGATAAATACATACCAATTATTTTTATTAGAAATATTTTCAAATGTTCTAGATGGATTTTTTGGAGAAAGGGTAGCGTTTAGTTTTCTTTTAGACTACCATGTTAGTAGAATATATGCTTCTACCATTTGGATAATATTAATTTACATTAGAAACATTTGTAGAATTCCAAATTTCAAGAAGTGAAAAATTTGCTTATTAATTAAAAAGTTAATTAAAATATTTATGCACAATATAGTATACTATAGTTGATTGCGGCAACGGTAATTCGCAACTATAGTTTAGTTGCTGGTCGAATATACTGACCAGTAGATATTCAGACATCAGCACGACGGGCTATACCATCAAAAGTGGCGCAAGAAACGATCTTGGAAAGGTTGCTATTATTCGACCCATAGGCCAAATAGAGGGTGGTGTGTTCGGCTCAGAAATCAGGACGAGATCCTGACATTTATGCCATAGCTGTAAGATGGAGAGTTATTCGCATCTCCATCGGATAGAAAAAGAATGAGGAAAGGAAAAGGCATAGATATTAATGCCCGATAATTATCGAGGGCTAAATTCGCTTAGATTAGGTCATCCTGAAGAGGATGGGAAGACTAATTAAAAATCTGGGTATCAAGGGATAATATGTCATTCGGGTCGGGGTCATTCAATGATAGGTCTTGAATTGAGGACTCTTTCGATGCGTATGATCACAGTAAGAAATATCTTATAGAAAGAAATTTGACTTTTTTAAGTCCTAACCAAGTGGGGCTTCGTAGACTTAATTGTTCTTTACAACAAACCTCCTTGGTGGGAGCAACAGGCTGATTAGAATTAATACCTTACTTCTACAAAATTCTAACGTAAGAGGAGGTTTAAGAAAATCTGAGTTAAAAGTGTGTGTTGCTTTAGACCAGAAGCGAAAGGCTCCGATAAAATTAGTATCGCAGTCCGAGTATAAATGAGACAGTCACCCACGACAAGAAATAAATCTCTTTAGTGTCTTAATGTATTCAGGTGCACTTAGTTGAGAGACAACTTCTAGAAGGATTGAGATACATGTATGAAGGTACACAAGAGTGAAGCATATGAAGATACACAAATAAACTTTCATAATTCAATAATGGTGCTTTGTTTATAGATAGAGTTTATGGATGAAAGATTTATACATGAAGTTTACAGTTAAGACGTCATCCTGTTCTCAACAATCCTTCATCATCAATAAACGGTGTTAACTTGCGACGGTAGCTAGGAACACATTATCAAGACGAAGCGCTGTTAATTCATTTTGGAAGGCATCCTGCTAAATTGAATTTAGTATTCAATTTAGTTCGACGAATTTAGTATTCGTCGAACCAAAAAGTCAGACTCCTGACTGTCGAACAGGATTATGACTAGTTAGAAAGTAGAAATAGATCATATAACTAATAATTGAAATAACTTTGGCCCAATATAAAAGATTAGGAATAAGATGGACCAATGAATTAATGGAAAGCACAACATTGTCCAACTCTAAGGAATCTTCGCTCAAGATCGGTGGAGAATAATTGGAACGCCAAATATGGGAGGCATTAAGCCAAGAAGAATCATTCCACCATTGAGTGCTTGAAAGTAATTGAGAGGAAATTGTGCCCCTCGATGCAATATCGACCGGTTGCAGGAGGGACCCCTGCCCCTTGAATCTGAGCAACTCTGTTACAAACGTTTTCAGTATGTGGGTGCCCATAACCACGGGTGAGTAACCACTCAGTGTAGCACAGAATGGACTGGTACTTAGAATGGTGGATAA
Organism: Triatoma infestans; assembly: GCA_011037195.1. Taxonomy (NCBI): domain Eukaryota; kingdom Metazoa; phylum Arthropoda; class Insecta; order Hemiptera; family Reduviidae; genus Triatoma; species Triatoma infestans. The sequence continues at coordinate 25,426 of JAAEAF010003172.1, read as the reverse complement.
TAATGAAATAATATGGTGAAGAACTAAAGAAGCCAGTAGTTGAGCAGCACACAGTTCGGGAATAGAGTTAGCCGCTTTAGTTGATAAATAAAGTACTGCCGAATAAGTCGGGCTGAAGCATCTGAAAAATTGTGGAGAAAATAACGGATTGGATGCAGAAGAACTCGCCAAAGGACGGGAGACTATACATGCACTAAGTCACATAGAGAATCCAAGAAGGCATGCCATTGCTCAGACAAGACATCTTCGAGAGAGGTATCCCAATCAAAGGGATGTACCATACACTTGTCTTGTAAAGCACGCCGGATATAAAAAAAGTTCCAAATGGAACCCTACTTAATTTTTACAAGGACTCCAATCTGTGATTACTTTGTTCAAGCTGCAGGAATAAGAGATATACTAAACAACTAATCGATACTACTAGTACACTATAATCGATGAAAAAGTATTTTTATAAATATTCCTTACTTTCCCAGATAAAATACCAGTACAGACGATTATTGCTAACATTCTTGCTAATAAATACAATAATTACATCTGCATACAATATATTATTTGCCCTGACCTAAATAGATGCTACACCTATCGTGCCAGTAAACATAAGCGAATTATATCAATCATTCGTAGGGATATTAAGATCCCATTGTACTTTTTTAATAATTGAGATATTTATAATATAATTCCCCTTGTATGTAGTAGTAAATTATTTACTAACTGACCTGCCGTACATGTTCGATAAGCTAGCTTCTAATCTGTGTTGATAATCAAACTTGAAAGTCTATTAATTTCAAATGTAAACACCCGGCCAGGGTAGTTGCGTGACCATTTTGGATTACACCATTATTCTGTTTAGATACTTGATAGTAGTAAGATAATTAGAAAATACATATTTACATCATAATTATGTACATGTCAACTTGTTGGAATATAATGCATATATATATATTTATATACATTGAAACGGTTTATAAGGTTATATGTGGAATTCAATTATGTTTTCTTTTTTTTTAATGTAGTTTCTTAATTGAAACATCATCCTAAAAATCATAAAATTCTACATTTATCGAGGAGAAAAAAAAATTGAAAAACACATTCTGTCAAATTTATTTTTTCGGCTTAGAACTTAACTTACATGATTAGATTTTAAATTTTTGTTTTCAGTTTCTATTCTTTACAATCTAGAATTTTTCATTATAACAAAAATGATATTTCACAAAATAAACTTTAGCCGTATCATTAAAAAAAATAATTGTGAAATTTATATAAAAAGTGAAAAACGTTTAACACGAAAACGCTTAACATGAAAAATCGGTTAACCCGAAATCATACTGCGGTCCCGTCAAAATACTATATAATTTCATATTTTTTTTTTTTTTCTTTTAATACGAAGCAAATAATCGCTTAACAAGAAAAGATTTCACTTCCCGGACGAACAAAATATACCTGTGTTCTGCAGTCATATTATAACGCACATTTTTTGGCTTATTACTTTCTCTTACTCCTAGTAAGAGGAATTATTGTAATCGTGTAAAAATTTTCGATATCGAGTTTTCACCGAGAAATATCCGTTTTGAGGTCTCCTGGGTTCACAAAAGGGTTTTTAGCAAATGTCTGTGTGTGTGTGAACTGCATAGCTCAAAATCGAAAAATCGTAGGAAGTTGAAACTTAATAATTCCGTTTAGCTATCACCATGGGATCTATCAAAATTACTCAACCCGAAGTACCACTTTACTAGTTGTTTTTTTTTTAACTTTTTTGCGTTTTTCTCCAAAATTGCTCCGACGATTTTCTTCAAACTTATTTTTTTTTTTTTCGAGGGGGAAAACGCCTTATGCGCGCCAGGGCGCCACCCCTGGTGTGTGGAACCCGCCCCCACTAAAAAACCCCTCGCCTCCCAACTGCGGGACCCCATCCGGAACCGCCGGGTTAGGCATAACCTCGGATGGGGCCGCAACACGGCCTCTCCTACTTACTCAGAGGCCAGCGCGCTCCAAGTCCTTCTTTTTTGTTAAAAGCACATCCCTAATATATGCCGCGATCCATCCCCACTTCTCCCGGCTCTCCACCATACTGGTGACCGCCGATTCCGGGGACCAACCTCCCAACAAACCATCCAGGACCCAGCGACGGCGGGCCCATCTATCGCACACGAAAAACGTGTGGTGGGCATCGTCCTGGGCAGCATCGCCGTAGACACACGACGGGCTCCCCGCTATGCCCATCCTGAAGAGGTAATGGGTAAAATACCCGTGCCCCGACAGGAATTGGGTGATATAGTAGTTCACCTCGCCGTGTGGCCTGCCCGTCCACTCCTCGATATTACCAATGAGCCGCGCCGTCCATCGTCCACGCGTCTCACTTTCCCAGCGGCGCTGCCAACCCGCGGCAATAGATGCCCGGGCAGCAGCCCTTGCCTCAAACGGGTCCGTGACCAGCCGCGAGTCGTACACCCGCTTCCGCTCCTTGGCCAACAGATCGATAGGCGGCATACCCGCAATCACCATGACTGCCGCCCCCGAAACTGTGCGGTAGGAGCTAGCCACCCTTAGGGCCCCGCGCCTCTGCACTGCAGTGAGCTGCTTCCTATATTTTTCCTTACGAAGGGCGTCGGCCCAGACCTCGCACCCGTATAACAGAACCGAGGACGCGACCGACATCAGCAGCCTGCGTTTACTGGCCATGGGTCCCCCCACATTCGCCATTAGTCGACTCAGGGTGGTGGTAATCCCCGCAGCCTTCTCCGTCGCTTCCCGAACCTGTTTCCAGAAGGACAACTTATTGTCTAAGTGGACACCAAGGTACTTAACGTGTTTCCCGCTGGTGACCACCTCATTCCCCACACGGAAAGGAACCTCGAGGGGAATGTGGCGTCTTGAGAGTACGAGGATTTCGGTTTTCTCCTCAGCGAGGCGCAACGCCCGGGCGCTCATCCAGCAGGACACTCTACGCATAACCTGGTTTAGGCGCACCTGACCCTCTTCCACATCCCGAGCCACGATAACGGCAGCCGTATCGTCCGCATAGCCGACCAGAAAAGTTCCGTCGGGCATAGGGGCACGTAACAGGCCGTCGTACACCACGTTCCATATATTTGGGCCCAGGATTGACCCCTGGGCGGCACCAGCCGTTATATCCCACCATAGAGGGCCCTCTACCGCATCATACCTGAGCCTCCTCAGGTTTTTTTTTGTGTTCCTAGTCTTCAAACTTATTACATCAACCACACATACAAGTACTTTGGGAGAGGGGGAGGTTACGGCTTCCTCTAAAGTGCTATTTCAGTTTAATAGACAATTCTGCCGTCTAATGTTAATTAGAATTAAATATGTTGTTGAAATTCCGAGTTTGAAAAAAATCGGATGGCCGGCCGCAAGTGCGTTTATTTTACCACTTCATGATTTTTTTTCACTTTTTCGCGATTTGCTCAAAAAAACGATCCGACGATCTTCTTGAAACTTCCTATATAATCTACACATATAAAGATGCACAACTTTTATTTTAAACTTTCTCTGGGAAAATTCATTTAAGGGCACTTTTATGGGAGGGGTGGAGTTATATTTTTCTCTAAAGTGCTGTCATAGTTGATTATACAATTCTATTCCAAACAAAATTAATTAGAAATAAACGGGTGGCTAAAGTTCCTAGTTTCAAGAAAATTAGTAAACCGGATGTGCGCTTTACTGAACAGTTTTTCCAGTTTTCGACGAATTTCATTAAATTTGGTACACTAACTATAAAATTGGTGAGTTATAAATTTGAGAACTGGAGTAAGAGAAAGTTGTGTGAGTGTTTCACACCAGATTTTTTTTTTCGTTAGAACAAAATAAACAATGGCTTCCACTGTTGCTGAGTTTCCGCTGGTCTTTGAGTAGGTAAAGGCATCGTCTTTGTCAAAACATTTCAGTTAGTTTTCAAATTCGGTGAATTGTGTGTTCAAATCAGGGAATTTTTTTTTTTTTGTGATTCAAATACATAAACTTATTTTTTTACGTGTACAACGGCAGAGAAATCGGGACGAAAACAAACCGCTATTTTATCGTTTATCACTTTAATGGAGTTGATGAGGAGAGAAATTGGGATTGATTAATTAGACGAGATATGAAGACACTGTTATAATATAGCTATAAGCTTACACAAACTGCACTGGACTTGTAATGATTTTATAGAATAAAGGGTTAGAGTAGAGTTATGACACGATGTGAAGTATATGGTTGAATCTGATAGATCGATGTCCAGATATATATACACTGGCTTATATACAGGTTCTCCCCATTCTAGCCTGCTTAAGTCTGCCCCCAATATAATGGAGTTGATAAGGAGAGAAATGGGATTGATTAATTAGACGAGATATGAAGACACTGTTATAATAGTTAGCTAAAGCTTACACAAAACTGCACTGGACTTGTAATGATTATTATAGAATAAAGGGTTAGAGTAGAGTTATGACACGATGTGATGTACGTATATGGTTGAATCTGATAGATTCGATGTCTAGATCTCTCACTGGCTTATATACAGGTTCTCGCCACTCTAGCCTGCTTAAGTCAGAGAGTACCAGAGAGAGTCTGTTTTCTCTCGGTCGGGCTTGTGTTCTCTCTCTTGCCGTTACAGTGACTACAAATTTCTAATTTTATTGGATTTTTTCAAGCTATTGACCATGTATTCTAGATTACAATATAGTCACTTCAAGTACTCTAAGTGCTGGCAAAATGTATCGATTTTATAAGTTTACACCTTCGCTTTAAGAAAGTCGTGTGAGTGTTTCACACAGAATTTTTTAATTAGCTGAACTTTCAATAAAATTCTAATGAGTTTAAATAAATTGCGTTTTAGGCAACAATTCGCCTAAATTACTTCCGGTGTTACACGGACGGTTCCAGAATGGATGGTAGGTCTACAGCTGCGGTCTATTTTGTGGCCGGAGATAATTTGACAGTATCTCTTGGTGAATGGACTACAGTCTCTAGACTGAGGTTTATACTATCCTTTGTTGTATCTTGGATGAGAGGGTGCATAACACAATCTTAAATTGTGTTTGTGTCTGCTCGGACAGCCAAGCTGCGTTGAAGGCGCTGAGTTCATATGCCTTTATCTCCAGGTTGATGTTAAAATGTTCTAAAAGACTGGAAGAGCTTTCTTCTCTTCCAGGATGTGCTTCTAGTCTAGATACCGCGTCACATGGGAACTTTTTGGAAGGAGGAAGTAGATAGGTTTGCCAAATTAGGCGCCTCTCTCCCTTTCATTGGTCCCGAGCCAGCTGTTGGCGTGTCTTCTGGCACATCTCTGTCAGGCTTCAGTAATGGACAGCTTCACAGCATGAATCCTTATGGATGAGCACACTTGGTTGTCGGCCTTCCAAAATGCTCATAGGAAGGTTCAGGACAGAGCTATTAGTGAGACGTTGCTGTGTGCTGGTTGGATCCCTTACTGGACATTGTGGTTTAAAGAGACATCTCAACGTAATGGGGCTCATGCCGGATCCATTTTGTAGAGTCGTGAGGCAGAGGAGGAAACACCTATCTATCTTATGACAGATTGCCTGGGTTGTCGGAAATTAGGTTCAGCATGTTTGGTCGGAACAGGTGTCTGTGGAAGAGCTTAGGCTATTTACCCTGAAGGTTATTGTCCGATTTGTTCGGACTGCTGTGAATCTTAGATAGATTAGCAGCGGGTCTGGATATTTGTTCTTGACCCGGTTCAAACCGGTTTGTTGTTGTTGTTCTTGGGGTAGCTACATAGGCTTTGGATAGCATAGGTTTGGCCCCTCCCCACAGACAAATAATAATCACCCCCCTTAAGACAGAAGATAGATTATTCTTCGTTAAAAAAATATCCCCCACTATTCAACTGTGTAATTAATCTATGATTTTTACCAATATAAAAGGAATAGGTTAAACTACTTTAAATACAATATTCACTATAACTCCATGCAATGTTGCTACATAAAATTCCGACCTTTTATTTACAAATTGTCTAAGATGTAGATATTTAATACCTTCTTATAATGGAATTTATTACATTCGTATAATTGAACTTTAGTAACTGGAGAAAATTCATTAAGTAAAAATTAACAAAAACATAAAATCATCTCTAGAAATCAGAATGAAAAAAAAGAAGTACCTATTAGGTTAATTAAAAAGCTTGTTTATTTGTAGAAAATAAACTCAATATCTCTTACAGTTCATCTATGTGTAAAAGGTATGGGCCTCTGTTTTGAATTGAATTTAATTACAAAATGTAATAAATTAATGTGAGCCAAACTTTGTCTCTTGTAGATTATACTTGATTACAGGACTCTAATTCATGATTTAAATTAATAGAGTTTTATTTACTCCACTGAATACAGTAAAATTTCAATTTTATAAGTACCAAATATATTTCAATTTATTTCCACTAAAGTTTCCCCGATTAGTCAATAAAATTTTACTTAATCAATCACAGATATGTCTGCCAAAATTTTGACAATGAATTTCGATAGTTATGTTTGATCTTGATTGAATTTCTATTATGTGTTAATGTTGTGGTAGTAGTAGTTGGGACTAGTGCTGTCTAGATTGCAATATGAAAGTTGAATTGTACCAGATGTCATATTCACTCGAACACTCTTGATCTGTTCTCCGTTATATCCACAATAACTTAGTGGTCCATTCAGCTGGATAAATGTGAGTGTTGTTGTTCACTCAATCATTCATTGTTAGCATCGTTCTATTTATAAATCATTACTACCAATGGAATATTTTGGTGAAATCTTAAGTCCAGAAAGTATTTTGCATGTTCTAGGGCCTTCTGAAATTGATAATATCACTTTTCATTTGATCGGCGTGGTTGGTTAGTCTATTTCCATGTAAATCGGTTTAAAGATTGTACTATCGTTTTATTGATACATTATTCTTTGTACTCTCCGATTTGTTTATGATGTTTTCAAGATGAACTAATTTCGGAAGTTCCCTCTTCACTCTTAGATGATTTGATAAAACCGTGAAAGAAATGTCAATTAACATAATGAAAAATCAGGCTCAGGTATACTATTTAACGATTTTACTATTTTACTATTTATTATGAAAATCTTCTGCTAAACTCAACACCTGTAATCTGGAACCAATCACTATCAAATTTGTCACATAAAAAAAAAGCTTTGGAATCAATATTTCCATTATCGGCCGCATTGAGTTTCCAAGCTCACGTCCACTCACTCGCATTGCCTCCTCTGACATGCTCACTACAATGTACTGGTAAATCGGCTTCAATTTTGACAGACAATCTTTTCCTACAATGTTTTTGCTAAAAGTAGGAGAAGCGGGGAATTAAAAGCCGAAAATTTTAGGACTTTACATCGGTTGCTAAGATAAAGATAAAGACGCCAGTTCGCCGTCTTTGACGAGCTAACCAGTCACAACATCAACCTTGAAAGTTAGTTTACCAAGCTAGCAACTCTAGCCTATTATACGATTAGAACAAGCAAGAGTTCTAAATAGCCAGATTTAATTCTTCAGATGACTCACTACAGCCAACGTTTCACCATTCTACATTCATCCCGCAACCAACATCACTCCTCTTCGTTCGGTCATTCTACCTTTTTATATACATACTCTTTTCTCCTTACTCAATTTAATCATTATTAAAATATAAATTGTGAGTTGTGTCGTCAGTTCTTGTGTTCTCTCTATTCATCAAACAACATCCTTGCTACATACCCTTTCTTAATAAAACCCTGTCACATACATTTAAAATGTTTTTATTTTATTTGAAACGTTTTTTCTAAGAAAATTGTTTTAGGTCCATTCGGGAACTGTTTTTAAGATTTAGTTTCCTTTTAATGTATCACTACAGCGTATTACTTTGATGGGCAATTATATTTAAAAAACTGCAGTACGTGAAAATGATACAAGTGTTTTCTATCAGATCTTTTTAAATAGAATAATACAAATTTACATTGTTTTATTACTGTGAGGAAGTATTACAATTCGTGACAAATTTACAAAATTGAATTATCACTGAAAGTATTGTTTTTTTGCAGTTTTATTCGGAAGCGGCTACAAAGGTTTTTCTTTAAATTTGGAATGCATGATGCACAGATAGAAACTTATCAGTTTTAATTGAAACATTTGACTTTAAGGTTTGGGAGGGGGGACCTGTTAATTAAGATTAAATTTAAACTGCTCGCTACAAGTTTGTTGGTTTAGACAGAGGGCGCCCACTAACACTAGCACTAGCAACACTAGCTATTATACCATTAGAACAAGTAAGAGTTCTAAATAGTCAGATTTAACTCTTCAGATGATTCACAACAGCCAACGTTTTACCATTCTATATTCATCCCGTAAAAATGAATGTCATAAAGTGTGAGTGATGTCATAAAGTTCATCACTCCTCTAGGTACACATATAATCCCTACCACTTTTCTTCATTTAACTGCCCAACTAAATGTTTGTAAGCTTGGCAAATTGAATATTATATTAATTGCATTAAGAGAAAAATTATCTGTTTCACACCAGATTTATTTATTAATTTAAAAATTAAAGAAATTGAAAAGATCGGTTTCTAATAATTATTTGTCCACTTTTATGCGTTCACATTTGAGTTTGAAATATTGAACTAATATAATGTTAAAAGTTAAAATTATACGATTTTGAATTTATTACATTTATTTGTAAAACATACTGCTGTTAATCTGTCATTATTTTGTAAAATCAATAACAGTTTGTGAGTCAGTATTAATTAGATTATTCTATTATCCAAATCAGAGAGTTATAATGTTCTCGCTATTGTCTGAGCAACTTTTTCTTTCGTTTCACTTTCCTTCTCTCTCTTGTTCCTAATTGTTTATTAGTGCCCTAATTAGGTCCCGGACCTAAAGTTTTAGAAGAGATCTCCTTGTTGCCGTTTAACGGATGTTTTTTTTTTTTTTTTTTTTTTTTTTTTCCCCGGCGCATCGACTACGATGGTCATTAGCGCCTCTAGTCAATAAACCTTTCTCATTCTATGGCCACTCGAGCTGGGATGGCACATCCTAACCTGTGTGACTTCCACGCACTACACCTTGCTCAGCAAGGCAGGATGGAGCCATAGGTGTTCGAAGATCTACCCACACATCCCCTCTTATATCATCGATCTAGTCGACGAGGGGGAGTGTGGGTTTATTGTTTGTGCCATCCCTTATTTTATTAACAACTGGGGTAGATTCTAATGTCAGAAACCTTACTGTTTAATTATAAAACCAAGTATATAAAAAGTTTAAACTGACTTTGTTAATTGATAATTTATTATAATACAATATGATATCGCGTAGGAGGCTATTTACTATACATATTCGATGTGTAGTACTTTAAACTAATGTTCCTACACATCCTGAAATGATCAAAACTAATGTAACTTAAAGCTATGGGGTTGAAATACTTTTAAAAATTTCTTTCAACCCCTGATAAAAGAAAACCTATTCTAAGCATTCATGCTAACAGCCTCGCCAATAAATACTTTCATACTATTAAAAACCATTCACGCTAATAAATACTTTCTTGCCAATAAATACATTCAAACTAATAAAACACATTCACGCTAATAAATACATTTTCGCTAATAAATACATTCATGCTAATGATTCATTCATACAACGCATTCACACATGGGGAAAGTACTCGATATTCCTTTCCCCTTTGTAATAAAGAAACTAACCTAACTGGGTGAAGTACTCGATATTCCTTCACCCAAATTCACCTAACCAAGTACTAACCTAAATTTTGCTATAGACATTTATAGATCTTAAATAAGCAAATAGCCTCCTTATGTAAGGAGAACCCTCTTGAAGAATAGCGCGCTTGTCATGTGGCAGGCCTGCTCTTTCTCTCAGTGCATGCAGAGCCTGACACCCTTCCAACACGTGCGCCACTGTTAACCTTTCTCGGCATCGAGGGCACCTAGGTCTTCTTTCACCAATAAGGAGGTGCCCATGGGTCACACGTGTATGACCAATCCTAAGCCTCGTCAGAATTACTGATTCATGCCGCGGGTAATCCTCGACTATAGCATTTTTCACACGTGGTTTAATTTCTTTCAGTTTTTCATTTATGTTGTCCCACTGTGCTTGCCATTTTTTATTTATAATATTTTTCATATAAATTTGTATGTCAGTGGGACGGACAGGAGTGACACCTTCATTATTTGCCAAGGCAGCTGCTTTTGCAGCCTTGTCCGCCTTTTCATTACCGGACACTCCGATATGGCCCGGCACCCAGGCAAGTGTCACCCCCTGGCCACGTGTGCGTAGCTGCTGCAGTAATTTGTAAATATTAATGACCATTGGGTCTGTCGAGAATTTATCCCGGAGAGCCGTTAATACACTTAGTGAATCCGTCAATATTATTGCTTTCGTATAATTGTTATTTTTGATTAACTCTATGGCCTGGGAGATTGCGTACATTTCAGCTGTGTACACGGTTGTATACCGAGGGAGTGTCCAACTAAGGGTGACTCCCTCTGTGTACACAGCGCTACCAACGCCGTCGCCTATCTTCGACCCGTCTGTAAAGACAGGCCGGGAATCTTGATATAAATTTAGAAGTTCTAATAATTTTTGTCTATAGACGACGGGTGATGTTTCATCTTTTTTATGTATTGCCAGGCCTAAGCGGACGCTTGCGGAGGGTAATGACCAGGGAGGAAAAGGCGCGAAACCCCAACCCACCACTCGGCCCAATTCTATTCCCTCCGCATCTAATATTTCTTTAGCCCGGACCCCAAGGGGTCGCGTCCGCGAGCGTTGTAAACGAAACTCTTCATCATGTTGGCTCTCGAATATGGTGTGAAACAAAGGATGAAACCTTTTACCCCATATTCCGGCGATGTAGGACAGGGTCAGCTGCTCTCTTCTAAGTTGAGGAGGCAGCATACCCGACTCTACGTAGAGGCTCTGTAGTGGACTGGTTCGGAAGGCGCCTGTGAACAATCTAATTCCTTCATTATAAACTCTGTCTAGTAATTGCAGGCGTGACTTGCGCGCAGAACTGTATATTGGGGCTCCGTATTCCAGCTTGGAACGGGTAATCATGATGAAAATGCGCTTTAATATTTCGCGCTCTGTTCCCCATCTATACTTTCCTAAGAATTTCAAAATGTCGAGGGTTCTCCTTGCTTTCTTATAGGTATATTCTATGTGATCCTGCCAGGACAACTTAGTATCAAATATAAGGCCAAGGAAGCGAACGTTTTGTTTGTACTCGATTGGTGTGCCATTTAAATATAGTGTTGGAGTTGTATGCTCATTTCTTAGTCTGCAAAAATGAAGGCACACCGTTTTGGTTTCCGAAAATTTAAATCCGTTCCTTGTTGCCTCATCAGTCACTCTATCTAGTAGTATATAATAGGCGACTCCAGGACAGATTTTCACTCCCTCACCTACCCCCCTCACCTTATACGTCCCAACCATTCCCTGTCCAATTTCCACCACCCCCCTCACCGCCCTAGTTACCCCTCCCCCACCACATAACCCCCCTCCCCACCCGCAACCTATTCCCAACTTTTCCCCCACCCCCTCCCCCTCCTCTTTTCCTGTAGGCGAAGAAATATTAAAAATTAATTTTTTTTTTTGCTGAGGTCAGCAAAAACGATCTCACAACCTTCGTCATCCAAGTCCATCACTTACACCACTCAGCTATAGTGGTAACTTGGCAATAGTAGTTTTCTTTAGATCCTTATACCTCACCCCACATACTTCTCCCTCATCTCTCTCATATCCTCTTCTCTCTCTCTCTCTCTCTCTATAGATATATATATAAAATATATACACAGAGACTTAAAGAGAGGCTCTGCCCCACGTACCCCAGGCCAGGGTTCATTAACCTGTATTTTTCCATTCGTACAAAAGTTTATTAACCTCTATGTATGACAATGTTTGCAATATAATATATTTACTTTAATTTTTTTTGACGGATACTTATGTAAGTTTTTTGGTAAACAATAAACTAAAACTTAATCTATGGTTCCTTCGTATCTACTTTTATCGATCAAGTATATTGACATTTAATACAGTATATTGATTTATGAGTCACTTACCAGTGTAAGGTTTTTGGTAAGCAATTTACAAGTTAATCTCCATTTTCCTTTTTTTTTTTTTTATCGATCATTATATATTTATAGAATCCAATATATCGGTTATTTTTTTTTTTTTTTTTTTGGCACAGTTTAAAGTTGTTGGACCTGTTATCGACGAAATAGTTAATAATATGTTTTATCGAACTAATTGTTTATGCAATTAAAGAAAGGAAAAAAAGCTAGTGATTTAATAACTGGTGTATCTCAATTTACATACCAAATTCCGCATATTTAATCACTAGACAGATACTTAGTTTTTTTTGGTAAACAGATGAGTTTTTTTTTTGGTAAACAATAAACTAAAACTTAATCTATGGTTCCTTCTTATACACCATACTTATCTATTTTTATCGATCAAGTATATTGGACATTTAATACAGTATATTGATTTATGAGTCACTTACCTGTGTAAGGTTTTTGGTAAGCAATTACAATTTAATTTCCATTTTCCTTCTTTAAGAAAAATCTATTTAGCCTATTATACAAAACACACCGAGGACAGCCGAACTACAGAGCCGATAATAACCGAACAGTCCTTATTTTTTTTTTTTTTTTAAAAAAGAAAAATACACATTACACAATCATTTGTAATTAAGTTGTCCAAGTTTTCTAATAATAACCACAGTCCAAATCGTTCGTTAGTAGGTTTTACTTTTCTTCCATAGAGCTGAGAAACACTTAACACTTTGTGCGAGCCCATGTTGTCTCTGCCGATGACCGATTAACACTTAATTACAAAGGACTCCACTATGAGTTAAATCTCCACTTTCCTTTTTAAGATAATTTTTTGTTTTGTTTATCGATCAACTATATTTATAGAATCTAATATATCGTTTTCTTTTTGGTACTGCTTAAAGTCGTTGGATCTGTTATCTAACGCAATGTACGACGAAATAGTTAATAATATGTTTTGTCGAACTAATTGTTTATGCAATTAAAGAAAGGGGGAAAAAAAAAAAGCTAGTGTTTAACCAGAGATTTAATAACTGTTGTATCTCAATTTACGTATCAAATTCCACATATTTAATCACTTTTCTAATCTAAAACGTACTCAATTTACACACATGTTTCCGTCAATTCTTGCAAAGAAGAGATGCAATTTTTCGGTTAGAAATGTAGAAAGTGCCTATCTTACAAATTGACATGTAAGAAATAAAAGTAAGAATAGCGATTTATGCGTACATATTAAAACTAGTAATTTAAATGGAACTTATATATTTTTAAACACTTTTTATTAGAGCAAAAGTAATTTTCTCTAGAGATAACTACTGTAAGTTTGCAGTTAAAATTGTAAAAGTCGAAAGTGCGTATCTTAGAGCTTAACATGTAAGAAATAAAAGCAAGAATTGCGGTATATACGCATTTATTAAAACTAGTAATTTAACTGGAATTTATATGTTATACATGTTTAAACACTTCTTATTTGAGCAAAAGTAATTTCTCTCTAGAGATAGTTTGCGGAGTTTCGCAGTAATATCTTACTACAGTAGTATTTTTCTGTAGTCTTTTTACAGGAGTAAGTCTAATTCCACCACAGTGGAAAGCTGATCCTACACAGATAATGTAATTTCCAAAAAAAAAAAATCTTCTATCGAATTAATTGTTTTGTGCAATTAAACAAATTACTTAAAGAAAGGAAAACTTAGTGGAACCAGTAGTCTTTTTATCTCAATTTAGGTACAAAATTCCCCTACATTTTTGCAATCTAAGAAGCACTCAATTTACGTAATTAACTCCCCCAAAATAGTGATCAGTTTCCAATTTAACTGGTAAATGAATTATTCTATATTTTTGTAATCTAATAAGTATTCAATTTACATATATAATTCCAATAGAGAATTTAATAAATTAATGGGATTTATACCATACCTAGATAGAAGTAACTTCCTTAGTGAGTAACAGATTGATATTCGCTCCTAGAGTTATGGATGTGCAAATGACGAATGATTAGACAGTAGAGAATGTATTGTGTTAAATGTCTTTGGTCAGGTCAAAATGTAAAATCACTGCACAAAGCAAAGTTGGACTACAATTAAATCTGTCGAATAACCAAGAAAAACAAAAGATATACAAAAGAATATATTGCACTAAAACATTCGTAAGTTATCGTATTGTGAATTGGAATAACAGTTTTGCTAGTAATTTCCAAGTTCTTTCCTCAACCTTTCTAAATATGTAACAACTTCTTCTGCCATCTTACATTCTTAAACAGGCATAGTATATTATGCGCTAAAAAACATGTTACTTTTTAATAAAAGAATATTGGAACAAGTTAAACCATTATAAGTTTCTAATCTGGGGAAATGATTGCATTATATCCAAATTCGAAATCTTCTGTTTTGTAGCCATTGTCTAATGTCTATTAGTCCAAGAAAAACACAGATATACAATAGAATATAAACATATATTGCACTAAAACATTCTTAAGTTATCGCATGGCAATTATTGTGGATTGCAATAACAGTTTTGCTAGTAATTTCCAAGTTCTTTCCTCAACCTTTCTAAACATGTAACAACTAAGAAATAAGTTTCTAATCTGGGGAAATTATATCCGAGTTCGAAATCTTCTGTTTTGTAGCCATTGTCTAATGTCTATTAGTCCAAGAAAAACACAGATATACAATAGAATATAAACATATATTGCACTAAAACATTCTTAAGTTATCGCATGGCAATTATTGTGGATTGCAATAACAGTTTTGCTAGTAATTTCCAAGTTCTTTCCTCAACCTTTCTAAACATGTAACAACTAAGAAATAAGTTTCTAATCTGGGGAAATTATATCCAAGTTCGAAATCTTTGTTTTGTACCCATTGTCTAACGTCTATTAGTCCAAGAACAACCAAGGAAAACACAGATATACAATAGAATATAACATATATTGCACTAAAAACAGTCTTAAGTTATCGCATGGTAATTATTGTGGATTGGAATCAGCTTTCCTCAACCTTTTTAAACATGTAAACAACTTGTTCTACTGTCTTACATTCTTAAACAGGCATAGGAAATTATGCCCTAAACAATATGTTACTTTTTAATCGAAGAATATTAGGACAAGTTAAACCAATGTTTGCATAGTATAGGAAATGGGAAATGATTGCATTATATCCAAATTCGAAATCTTCTGTTTGGAATTTAGACATTTCTACCAACACTAACGTCTATTAGTCCAAGTACAACACAGATATACACAGAATATAATACAGTATATTGCCCTAAAACAGTCTTAAGTTATCGCTTGGCAATTATTGTGGATTGCAATAACAGTTTTGCTAGTAATTTCAAAGTTCTAAAGCTGTTTAAAACAAACAAACAAAAAATACTGCAAACATACAAGTGTCTGGTCCCCAAACCTGTTGTAATTGGTACCGATTAGAAATATAAATATATTCTATTGTCATTTGGAAGAAATTAGTCAAAATATTCCCCCCCCCCCAAAAAAAAGGAAAATCATTATTAGTTCTGTTTAATGTTTTAACTTGTTTTTATTAGACGGAAATTATAACACAGAAGTATTTTTGCTTAGTCAGATCGCATTCCTACACCTTCTTACGAGCCCTGACACACACACATACGCGCGCGCACACACTACATGCTGTTAAGTGAATAATTGACAGAAATAAAAAAAATACATGTTTCTCTATTTTTGCAATACAAAAGAAAGGAAATAATTGCAACCATTAAAAGTAAAAATTGATCACTGTTTTCTCTATTATTTTTCTCTCATAATACATAGATGTGTACGGTTCTATTATAAATAACACAAACATAATATTTTGTTTAATTACAAAATCCATACCTTATACTATAATCTTGGTAATAATATACATAATTTACACACACACACACACACACACACACACACACACACAACACAAATCTTTTATGTCTACTGGCAGAGTATGTTTTAACTTATCTAAATTGTCAAAATTTATAGTCAAAATCTAAAGCTAAGTCTTGCATTTCTCTTACTAACCAGCAATGTCTATTTCTATAAGGAACTAGTTTAAGGCCTACCAAAATTACTGCTTCTAACCGGTTGCACTCAGAAACTTTAACACGACCTCTTATTTCTTTATCGTTCTCCTGTTGTGTTGAAAGCGGTACCTTGTATATTTTTCCTGCGCAAAATTCCATCTTCCCTATTTTGGCAAACGAGTGTCCATTGTAACTTGTTACACCAGTAAATGTTAAAAATGGTTTCTCTCGGTAGGTGAGAAAATTATATCCAACCCATTTTTCGGTATTATAATGTAACCATTTTCTTTATTAGAATAGGCACTATTTTTGTTTTTGTTTTGTTTTTGTGGTACCCTTTTAGTTCTTGCACTCTTCTTTTTCTGCATATATAAAAGTTCTTTTGTTGTTTACGGTAAACACCAGTTGTGTGCAAAGTTTTGCAATGTGGTTTAATATTTTTAAATTCTGTCAACTCGTTTTCCACCAGTTGCTTGTATTCCTCTTTCTGTAGTTTTTTCTGTATATAGTCTATCTTCCTTCTTTTTAAATCCACCTAGTTCTAAGTGTCGTTTCTTTACCCATACATGGGAGTTCTATTTCTTTTACTGTATATGGCAATAGCCTACCGGCTCTCTTCCGTAGGACATGGTACCAATCCTGTCTTTTCGATATCTATGGTATGGTATAAAACAGTGTTCCAGTGTTTTGAGAAATACGCATTTAATGTAACATTTTTGCACAACTAAGTGTCGTTTCTTTGCAGATGGTACATACATTAGAGGTGGGAGTTCTATTTCTTTTACTGTATAAGGCAATAGCGTGTTGGTTATGTTAGCTCTCTTCCGTTAAGACATGAAAAAAAAATTACATCATTGGTAGAGACCAATCCTGTCTTTTCGATATCTACACTTCCTGGTATGGTAGAAAAAAGTGTTCCAGTTTTTGAGAAAATACGTTTCCCCAAAGTTTTTAATGTAACATTTTTGCGCAATCTGTACAATATCTTTGTTTACACAATCTTCTACAATATAATATATAATTAATTGGTAGAGAGTTAAAACGAAATGTCGAAACAACATAATTTATCATTTTTTTTTTTCTCTGTTCTTGGTATTTTCCGGTAGGTTTAACTGTATACCAGTCAACTTTCGTGTGTTTTTATTCGCCCAATATACATACTGTAACAAATTATTAAATACAAGGCAACAACTGTTCTGTAAAGTGTCTGTTAGCCTTGTCCACATCTTTTGCAAAAGAAACAGAATACATTGGAGCTTGACAGAAATAACGTTTACTACTTTCCAATAGGGATAAACAGTCTTCCAGAGGGGTGTACATATCGTCGGTTGCTTTGTAATAATTTTCCAATACAGTAGTTATAAATTGTAGCTTCTAGTCTTGTAATACCATGTTCTTTGGTAGAAGTAGACGAAAATGTTTCTTTTAATCTTGTATCCGAACAATTTACAAAATCTGTAATATAATTGCCGATTTTCTTATTAACACCCTGACTTGTTATTTTGACAAATAAACTTATTGCATATTTTAACTGTTGCTTTAGAAGTTAACCAAGTTAAACAGTTCTTACCAACTGTTTTATCGTTATCCACAAATTACATTACACTCGTTCTTATACTCTCCTTGGTAGCAAAAGTTAAAGTTATGGGTTAAATAACTACCCATTTCTGTTTTATTAAATATTCCAGCAAAGTCCTGTGTTATATCCAAATCCATTAGGTAGTAATCTTCCTCTTTTAGTCGGTTTAAATATTTCTTGCAATTTTTTCAGCTGATTCTCCAATTTTACATCTGACAACTCGACTTTGTATGGTATACATACTGGGTTGTTATATTTGTTTTTTTTTTTTTTTCCTTCTAATTTCCTTCTAAACAATTAGGTTTTTCCATCTCCATAGCAGTCTTCCAAAGCACATATTTTAACAAGCATTCTATTGTCGCAAAACGGGTCTGTATCTTCCATAGAGCTGAGAAACACTTAACACTTGGTGAGAGCCCATGTTGTCTCTGCCGACGAATAAGGACTGGTCGACCATTTTCGGCTCTGTAGTTCGGCTGTCCTCGGGGTGTTTTGTGTAGTAGGTTTAGGTTTACACGTAGACAAAATTAGGCAAAGGTTTGGTTTTGGTAAGGTACGCAAAATAAAGATTTAGCCGCAACCGAAAAACGTACAATCCCAGTTTACCAGTCTTGTAATTGTTTACCAGTCCCCTGTAAAATGTACAGGGATTGTACATTTTTCGGTTGCGGCTTACCTTACCAAAACCAAACCTTTGCCTAATTTTGTCTACGTGTAAACCTAAACCTATTACACAAAACACCCCGAGGACAGCCGAACTACAGAGCCGAAAATGGTCGACCAGTCCTTATTCATCTGCAGAGACAACATGGGCTGTCACAAAGTGTTAAGTGTTTCTCAGCTCTATGGAAGATACAGACCCGTTTTTGCGACAATATAATGCTTGTTAAAATATGTGCTTTGGAAGACTGCTATGGAAATGGAAAAACCTAATTGTTTAGAAGGAAATTAGAAGGAAAAAAAACAAAATATAACAACCCAGTATGTATACCATACAAAGTCGAGTTGTCAGATGTAAAAATGGAGAATCAGCTGAAAAAATTGCAAGAATTATTTAAACCGACTAAAAGAGGAAGATTACTACCTAATGGATTTGGATATAACACAGGACTTTGCTGGAATATTTAATAAAACAGAAATGGGTAGTTATTTAACCAATAACTTTAACTTTTGCTACCAAGGAGAGTATAAGAACGAGTGTAATGTAATTTGTGGATAACGATAAAACAGTTGGTAAGAACTGTTTAACTTGGTTAACTTCTAAAGCAACAGTTAAAATATGCAATAAGTTTATTTGTCAAAATAACAAGTCAGGGTGTTAATAAGAAAATCGGCAATTATATTACAGATTTTGTAAATTGTTCGGATAGAAGATTAAAAGAAACATTTTCGTCTACTTCTACCAAAGAACATGGTATTACAAGACTAGAAGCTACAGTTTATAACTACTGTATTGGAAAATTATTACAAAGCAACCGACGATATGTACACCCCTCTGGAAGACTGTTTATCCCTATTGGAAAGTAGTAAACGTTATTTCCGTCAAGCTCCAATGTATTCTGTTTCTTTTGCAAAAGATGTGGACAAGGCTAACAGACACTTTACAGAACAGTTGTTGCCTTGTATTTAATAATTTGTTACAGTATGTATATTGGGCGAATAAGAACACACGAAAGTTGACTGGTATCCAGTTAAACCTACCGGAAAATACCAAGAACAGAGAAAAAAAAAAAAAATGATAAATTATGTTGTTTCGACATTTCGTTTTAACTCTCTACCAATTAATTATATATTATATTGTAGAAGATTGTGTAAACAAAGATATTGTACAGATTGCGCAAAAATGTTACATTAAAAACGTTGGGGAAACGTATTTCTCAAAACTGGAACACTTTTTTCTACCATACCAGGAAGTGTAGATATTGAAAAGACAGGATTGGTCTCTACCAATAATGTAATTTTTTTTCATGTCTTAACGGAAGAGAGCTAATATAACCAACACGCTATTGCCATATACAGTAAAAGAAATAGAACTCCCACCTCTAATGTATGTACCATCTGCAAAGAAACGACACTTAGTTGTGCAAAAATGTTACATTAAATGCGTATTTATCAAAACACTGGAACACTGTTTTATACCATACCATAGATATCGAAAAGACAGGAGTGGTACCATGTCTTACGGAAGAGAGCCGGTAGGCTATTGCCATATACAGTAAAAGAAATAGAACTCCCATGTATGGGTAAAGAAACGACACTTAGAACTAGGTGGATTTAAAAAGAAGGAAGATAGACTATATACAGAAAAACTACAGAAAGAGGAATACAAGCAACTGGTGGAAAACGAGTTGACAGAATTTAAAATATTAAACCACATTGCAAAACTTTGGACACAACTGGTGTTTCCCGTAAACAACAAAAGAACTCTTATATATGCAGAAAAAGAAGAGTGCAAGAACTAAAAGGGTACCACAAAAACAAAAACAAAACAAAAAAAATAGTGCCTATTGTAATAAAGAAAATGGTTACATTATAATACCGAAAAATGGGTTGGATATAATTTCCTCACCTACCGAGAGAAACCATTTTTAACATTTACTTGTGTAACAAGTTACAATGGACACTCGTTTGCCAAATAAGAGAAGATGGAATTTTGCACAGGAAAAATATACAAGGTACCGCTTTCAACACAACAGGAGAACGATAAAGAAATAAGAGGTCGTGTTAAAGTTTCTGAGTGCAACCGGTTAGAAGCAGTAATTTTGGTAGGCCTTAAACTAGTTCCTTATAGAAATAGACATTGCTGGTTAGTAAGAGACATGCAAGACTTAGCTTTAGATTTTGACTATAAATTTTGACAATTTAGATAAGTTAAATCATACTCTGCCAGTAGACATAAAAAGATTTGTGTTGTGTGTGTGTGGGTGTGTGTAAATTATGTATAATATTACCAAGATTATAAAAAAAGGTATGGATTTTGTAATTAAACAAAATATTATGTTTGTGTTATTTATAATAGAAGCGTACACATCTATGTATTATGAGAGAAAAATAATAGAGAAAACGGTGATCAATTTTTACTTTTAATGGGTGCAATTATTTCCTTTCTTTTGTATTGCAAAAATAGAAAAACATGTATTTTTTTTATTTCTGTCAATTATTCACTTAACAGCATGTAGTGCGCGCGTGCGCGTATGTGTGTGTGTGTGTGCCAGGGCTCGTAAGAAGGTGTAGGAATGCGATCTGACTAAGCAAAAATACTTCTGTGTTATAATTTCCGTCTAATAAAAACAAGTTAAAACATTAAACAGAACTAATAATGATTTTTTTTTTTTTTTTGGGGAATATTTTGACTAATTTCTTCCAAATGACTATAGAATATATTTATATTTCTAATCGGTACCAATTACAACAAGTATGGGGACCAGACACTTGTATGTTTGCAGTATTTTTTGTTTGTTTAAAAACTGTTATTGCAATGCACAATAATTGCCAAGCGATAACTTAAGACTGTTTTAGGGCAATATACTGTATTATATTCTGTGTATATCTGTGTTGTACTTGGACTAATAGACGTTAGTGTTGGTAGAAATGTCTAAATTCCAAACAGAAGATTTCGAATTTGGCTATAATGCAATCATTTCCCATTTCCTATACTATGCAAACATTGGTTTAACTTGTTCCAATATTCTTCGATTAAAAAGTAACATATTTTTTAGTGCATAATATCAGTATGCCTGTTTAACAATTTAAGACAGTAGAACAAGTTGTAGGGGTACATGTTTAGAAAGGTTGAGGAAAGAACTTGGAAATTACTAGCAAAACTGTTATTGCAATCCACAATAATTGCCAAGCGATAACTTAAGACTGTTTTAGGGCAATATGTGTTATATTCTATTGTATATCTGTGTTGTACTTGGACTAATAGACACTAGACAATGGCTACAAAACAGAAGATTTCGAATTTGGATATAATGCAATCATTTCCCATTTCCTATACTATGCAAACATTGGTTTAACTTGTTCCTATATTCTTCGATTAAAAAGTAACATATTGTTTAGGGAATAATTTCCTATGCCTGTTTAAGAATGTAAGACAGTAGAACAAGTTGTTTACATGTTTAAAAAGGTTGAGGAAAGCTGATTCCAATCCACAATAATTACCATGCGATAACTTAAGACTGTTTTTAGTGCAATATATGTTATATTCTATTGTATATCTGTGTTTTTCTTGGACTAATAGACGTTAGACAATGGGTACAAAACAAAGATTTCGAACTTGGATATAATTTCCCCAGATTAGAAACTTATTTCTTAGTTGTTACATGTTTAGAAAGGTTGAGGAAAGAACTTGGAAAATACTAGCAAAACTGTTATTGCAATCCACAATAATTGCCATGCGATAACTTAAGAATGTTTTAGTGCAATATATGTTTATATTCTATTGTATATCTGTGTTTTTCTTGGACTAATAGACATTAGACAATGGCTACAAAACAGAAGATTTCGAACTCGGATATAATTTCCCCAGATTAGAAACTTATTTCTTAGCTGTTACATGTTTAGAAAGGTTGAGGAAAGAACTTGGAAATTACTAGCAAAACTGTTATTGCAATCCACATTAATTGCCATGCGATAACTTAAGAATGTTTTAGTGCAATATATGTTTATATTCTAATGTATATCTGTGTGTTTTTCTTGGACTAATAGACATTAGACAATGGCTACAAAACAGAAGATTTCGAATTTGGATATAATGCAATCATTTCCCCAGATTAGAAACTTATAATGTTTTAACTTGTTCCAATATTCTTTTATTAAAAAGTAACATGTTTTTTAGCGCATAATATCCTATGCCTGTTGAAGAATGTAAGATGGCAGAAGAAGTTGTTACATATTTAGAAAGGTTGAGGAAGAACTTGGAAATTACTAGCAAAACTGTTATTCCAATTCACAATACGATAACTTACGAATGTTTTAGTGCAATATATTCTTTTGTATATCTTTGTTTTTCTTGGTTATTCGACAGATTTAATTGTAGTCCAACTTTGCTTTGTGCAGTGATTTTACATTTTGACCTGACCAAAGACATTTAAAACAATACATTCTCTACTGTCTAATCATTCGTCATTTGCACATCCATAACTCTAGGAGCGAATATCAATCTGTTACTCACTAAGGAAGTTACTTCTATCTAGGTATGGTATAGATCCCATTAATTTATTAAATTCTCTATTGGAATTATATATGTAAATTGAATACTTATTAGATTACAAAAATATAGAATAATTCATTTACCAGTTAAATTGGAAACTGATCACTATTTTGGGGGGAGTTAAGTACGTAAATTGAGTGCTTCTTAGATTGCAAAAATGTAGGGGAATTTTGCACCTAAATTGAGATAAAAAGACTACTGGTTCCACTAAGTTTTCCTTTCTTTAAGTAATTTGTTTAATTGTACAAACAATTAATTCGATAGAAAATTTTTTTTTTTTTTTAGAAATTACATTATCAGCTTTCCACTGTGGTGAAATTAGACTTACTCCTGTAAAAAGACTACAGAAAAATACTACTGTAGTAAGATATTACTGCGAAACTCCGCAAACTATCTCTAGAGAGAAATTACTTTTGCTCAAATAAGAAGTGTTTAAACATGTATAACATATAAATTCCAGTTAAATTACTAGTTTTAATAAATGCGTATTTACCGCAATTCTTGCTTTTATTTCTTAAATGTTAAGCTCTAAGATACGCACTTTCGACTTTTACAATTTTAACTGCAAACTTACAGTAGTTATCTCTAGAGAAAAATTACTTTTGCTCTAATAAAAAGTGTTTAAAAATATATAAGTTCCATTTAAATTACTAGTTTTAATATGTACGCATAAATCGCTTTTCTTACTTTTATTTCTTACATGTAAATTTGTAAGATAGGCACTTTCTACATTTCTAACCGAAAACTTACATCTCTTCTTTGCAAGAATTGACGGAAATATGTGTGTAAATTGAGTACGTTTTAGATTAGAAAAGTGATTAAATATGTGGAATTTGATACGTAAATTGAGATACAAAAGTTATTAAATCTCTGGTTAAACACTAGCTTTTTTTTTTTCCTTTCTTTAATTGCATAAACAATTAGTTCGACGAAACATATTATTAACTATTTCGTCGTACATTGCGTTAGATAACAGAGCCAACGACTTTAAGCAGTACCAAAAAGAAAACGATATATTAGATTCTATAAATATAGTTGATCGATAAACAAAACAAAAAATTATCTTAAAAAGGAAAGTGGAGATTTAACTCATAGTGGAGTCCTTTGTAATTAAGTGTTAATCGGTCATCGGCAGAGACAACATGGGCTCGCACAAAGTGTTAAGTGTTTCTCAGCTCTATGGAAGAAAAGTAAAACCTACTAACGAACGATTTGGACTGTGGTTATGATTAGAAAACTTGGACAACTTAATTACAAATGATTGTGTAATGTTTTTTTTTTTAAAAAAAAAATAAGGACTGTTCGGTTATTATCGGCTCTGTAGTTCGGCTGTCCTCGGTGTGTTTTGTATAATAGGCTAAATAGATTTTTCTTAAAGAAGGAAAAATGGAAATTAAATTGTAATTGCTTACCAAAAACCTTACACAGGTAAGTGACTCATAAATCAATATACTGTATTAAATGTCCAATATACTTGATCGATAAAAATAGATAAGTATGGTGTATAAGAAGGAACCATAGATTAAGTTTTAGTTTATTGTTTACCAAAAAAAACTCATCTGTTTACCAAAAAAACTAAGTATCTGTCTAGTGATTAAATTTGCGGAATTTGGTATGTAAATTGAGATACACCAGTTATTAAATCACTAGCTTTTTTCCTTTCTTTAATTGCATAAACAATTAGTTCGATAAAACATATTATTAACTATTTCGTCGATAACAGGTCCAACAGCTTTAAACTGTGCCAAAAAAAAAAAAAAATAACCGATATATTGGATTCTATAAATATATAATGATCGATTAAAAAAAAAGAAAGGAAAATGGAGATTAACTTGTAAATTGCTTACCAAAAACCTTACACAAGTAAGTGACTCATAAATCAATATACTGTATTAAATGTCAATATACTTGATCGATAAAAGTAGATAAGAAGGAACCATAGATTAAGTTTTAGTTTATTGTTTACCAAAAAACTTACATAAGTATCCGTCTAAAAAAAAAAAAGTAAATATATTATATTGCAAACATTGTTCATACATAGAGGTTAATAAACTTTTGTACGAATGGAAAAATACAGGTTAATGAACCCTGGCCTGGGGTACGTGGGGCAGAGCCTCTCTTTAAGTCTGTGTGTATATATTTTATATATATATCTATAGAGAGAGAGAGAGAGAGAAAGGATATGAGAGAGATGAGGGAGAAGTATGTGGGGGTGAGGTATAAGGATCTAAAGAAAACTACTATTGCCAAGTTACCACTATAGCTGAGTGGTGTAAGTGATGGACTTGGATGACGAAGGTTGTGAGATCGCTTTTGCTGACCTAAGCAAAAAAAAAAATTAATTTTTAATATTTCTTCGCTTACAGGAAAAGGGGATGGGGAGGGGGTGGGGGAAAAGTTGGGAATAGGTTGGGGGAGGGGAGAGGGATCATGTGGTGGGAGAGGGGTAACTAGGGCGGTGAGGGGGGTGGTGGATCATGGACAGGGAAGGTTGGAAGGTAGAAGGCGAGGGGGGTAGGTGAGGGAGCAAAAATCTGTCCCAGAATCGCCTATTATATACTACTTA
>JAAEAF010003171.1:0-21212 GCA_011037195.1 Triatoma infestans | reverse complement strand
TAGGCAAACAATTCTGCCAAGTTCGTGAATTAGGCAATTTCATCGATTAGGCTTACACATATATCACTTCCTATTACTTTTATTTGTTACATTTTTGTTGGGAGTATTGAATTTGGGGGGGGGGGGAGGGAGAATTTTGAGTTTTGGAGGTTCCTCATGCTACATTAGGTTACGTTAAAGCAATAAGTTTAATTATAACTAATTAATAAAAGTTCATGAAATTGAATTAAATTTGAGAAGAGAGTTTTGTTTGCCTTTTATATTTCGTTTTTTAACAATACGTTCGTTATATTATGTAGGTTTAATTTAATTTTACATTTGACGTAAGATGAGATAATCCTTTTTAACAGGTACAGTGGGATTTTAGATGCCTCTAGTGGCCAGAATAACAACAACTTATAGAAGTTTAGAACCTTCTCTAATTACTAGAATCCTTGAGATTAACGAAAGTCTTTAAAGAGAAGTTTATTTGTGTTTAGTAGTTTACTAGAGTTAACTTGAACTTGTTACTATAATACAAAATAATATTATGTTACCGGTTAATATTGTAAAGATGAAATCTTGATTTCCAGTCAATTACCCAATATGGAAATGAATGTTTTTGATGCTCTAATCAACGTTTTCCAAACTGTTAGGCGCGTTTGCCTAGGGCGGGCGCGCAGCTTTTATCAGAAATATGTTTTTTAAAGGTCAAACAACATTTTTTAAGGCATACCTCAGTTTCAAAAGATATGTAGAGAAAAACAAGTCTACCTCATTACATTAAAGTAGTATTACGTTGTATTGAATATATATATTGCTTTTTGTATTTTATTAAAGATTAATTTTAAATGTGTTTGACGTTCTATCGTATCATAATAAATATTTGAATTTTTTCCCTTAAGTAATATAAAATATATAGGTAATACAGTTTTGAAATCCATTAAATGAGTTTTAAGAATAGTATTTATTAGTTAAGAATGTTATGAAATGTATTGTTACGATGTGTTGCATTTTTTTTTTAAAGATTAATTTAAACTGCCTATTATAGCATTTTCCAGTCAATTTTTTTTTTTTTTTTTAATTTAAGGCGCGTCAACATCTATGGTTATTGGCGCCCGGAGCCTTCGCAGTACAGCCGGCCTCCGGACAGTCAAATTAAACCTTTTTCTATTTAAATTAAACCTTTTTCAATTTTAATTAAACCTTTAATTTGTCGAAAATGTGGCTGGGTCCGCATTGCTGGATAACATCTGGTATTTTATCTGTCGTAGCATGCATATTAGTTATGTTGCTGACCGGTTTCGGATATTCATCCATCGTCAGAGCAAAATTCACCAAGTTCGTGTAGAGAGCTCACTTCAACGAAATGTTTCTGTAGACTCGCACTTGTTGACTGTATGTGGGAAGGTTAATCACATGATAACCTTCCCACATACATACAACCAACAAGTGCGAGTCTACAGAAACATTTCGTTGAAGTGAACTCTCTACACGAACTTGGTGAATTTGCTCTGACGATGGATGAATATCCGAAACCGATCAGCAACATAACTAATATGCATGCTACGACGGATAAAATACCGGACTTTAATTTATCCTTTTGTAAACTACGTTTTATTACTTCATGTTGAACATTTTGAACCATCCTGAAATACTATTGATTCTTCGTTACAAGGATAAATTTATCTAAAAAGTGGGTTCTTAATTTTCAAAATGAAGCAATAATAGACAATAAATCGGTGCAAAGAAGGGTGCAATAAGTGTTCAAAGTGGTTCAAAATAAGTTACGGATTGGTTCACAAACAATTTTTTTGTTTGACTAAAAATGTTCAAAAATGTGGTGAAAAAAAGTGACAGATTGGTACAAATAGATTTTATGTGTACTCAGTTGTGGTTCAAAATGTTCAAAATTTGGAAAATTTCTGGGGGCAAAAAATTTTTTGGGGGAAAAGTGTTAAAATTATTCATAATAAGTAATAATTTAGTTTAAAAAAAGGGTTAATGCGGGAGAAAAAAAATTGTTCAGATGTAGGAAATGATTTGGTTAAAGAAAAAGCTTTATTTTGAGTGGAAAATGATAATTATTAATTATATTCACTATAATAGAAACTTTTTTTTTTCTTTTTTTAATAAAACTGACCTAGACTAATATAGAACATAGTCTTGTATGGTTCATTAAATTAATTATATTATAAGAATAGTATTTATAACATGAAATTGTTAACTGGGAAGGGATTAGCCTCATTGGTTAGCTTTCTAGACTCCCACGCGGAGGATCCGGGTTCGCGTCCAGCTTTGCTACCCTTAGATTTTTTCTTCCTAGGAACCTCTACAGCTCACTGTCCGGTGATTGTCTGTAGCGAGGGAACATCGTCCGGAGGTCGGCAATGCACTGAGAAGTCTACTGGCACCAATGACCATAGATGTTGACTACCTTAAATTTAAAAAAAAACAAAAAAAAAACTGTTAAAAAAAGTGCAGGGGGCGCAACAATTTATTATGAACAATAAAGGTTAGCAACGATACAGAAAGTTTGGAAACCACTAGTTCTAGATATATAAAATACATTTTTTTTTTTTTTAGTATTTGATTTTAAGTGGTTTTTATACATTTGAGTGGTAACATCCAACATTTAGTGTTGAAGTAGGAATTTCAATTGGCAGAGAATAAATAAGGTTATTTATTCATCTGGTTATTTAAATAAGGTTATTTATTTATCTGGTTAATTTGCATAGACAGGAAGCTAAGAAGAAGAAGAAATAAATAAATAAATAAATAAAAATGTAAACCTCTCACTTTAAATTGAAACATGTTATCGGAGGTTTTTAGTTAAGATTCCATGTAACTACGATGTTAAATTTCACTATTAAATACCAATTAACGTTGTCCATTTTGACCCCCTCTTTAACAAAACGAACAAACAAATTTACTATCTTTAATTATATTCAATATTGGTTCGCATATTTTGTTCCTCTTTTAATAATTTCTTTGTATCTTATTACAAGATAATAATATTCTATTCATCTCAAGAAACTATTTTCTTGGAAATCCTGAATTAATATTAACTTCCAGTGGGAATCACTAAACTCCTTAAACCTTCATTACCTACTTCCTTTACTAATATATTCAACCTCATAAAATATTAGTCTAGGTCAGTTATATCTCTATATGATTGCGTGTTTTTCTTGATGTTTACACTTTTTTTTTTGCTTTTAATTGTTATAGAATGTATTATTAACACTCTACTAATTCCCCATATATAATTGCTAAAAGTATAATTTATGTTTTTACTAACAAAATTTCAAATGTCGATATTTTATCATTGCGTGTGTTTATGTATATTTTGTATTACGTTCTGTTCTATTTTAATTGTTTAAAAACATGTGTTTAAAAAATAATATTTTATTACATTTGTTTTTTTCTTTTTATTAATATTTATTCGTTAAATGACTAAATATTTTTTCCTTATCTACCATCAAAGTATGT
Organism: Triatoma infestans; assembly: GCA_011037195.1. NCBI lineage: Eukaryota > Metazoa > Arthropoda > Insecta > Hemiptera > Reduviidae > Triatoma > Triatoma infestans. Next base: position 17,744 of record JAAEAF010003171.1, on the reverse strand, counting down.
TGCTATGGTAGATTACCGTGCTTTGTTTATACTCTTTTTCGACGTTGGAGAAGAGCTAAATGTAAATGAACTGCCAACATGATTTTTTTTTCTTTTATTTATGCTTTAGCTTTAGTGGTGGGTTGGGCTGTAGAGTTCAGGCTATGGCAGGTTGTTCGCATCCGCCACTCTGTGTGCTTAAATTAAAGTAAAGTAATGTCTATTTTTTTTAGGCGGGTTTAACGTTCCAGCTACCAAATTAAGTGTAGCTGACGGGGTACGGAACGATCTACTTTACCATTAACATTTTCTAAACCAATATAAAATTTAAGTAGTTTTACGCGGGACTCGAACTGGTGACCTCCCAGTTATAAGTCCATGATCATAACCATTACACCAAGACCCGACTCACTAACAGCTTACTCGTGTTCTTTCATATTGTAGTGTCTGGGAACCCACTAAATAATTTGTCACACCATGTCAATCAAGAAGTCTCTTCTGGCCCTATACACCCGTTCTTTTATACTGGAGGAGTTGCAGTCGAGGCTCAAAATGGCCCCGCTCAAAAGTCTATCCCTGAAGCAGAGCACTTTGGTTTTGTCTGTGTGACAGGTTTCCATTTTCTAGCGCAGTTAGACCAACAGCCTCAATCTCCGCATCGTAGTTGGTGTTCCCAAGTGCCTCTTTCTCTTACTACTGTAAGAGGATATATTGTAATCGTGTCAAATTTTCCATATCTAGTTTTCATAGGAAATACAAGGGTCATTCAATAGTAACGAGACAAGTCGCTGTAACTCAGAAACGATTTGTTTAATCAATACAATAGTTTCATTGCTTCAAATTGGCATCATTGTACTTAGTTTCTCATCAGCTGTTCGGAAGTATTTGGTAAACATCTACGAAAGAATGTTGAAAGTGTACGGGAATAATTGTTTGAATCAGGTAGAACAGTTTTAAAGTGGCCGTGTAAGTGTCTGTGACGAGCAACGAAATGGATGACCGGTTGAAGTTGCAACTTCCTCCCTAGAATCTCGTATTAACGCGTTAATTCAGGACAACAGGCGTATTACGTATTGTGATATGCTCACAAACAAAGTAAGGCCTGCCAGTCGAACGAAACGTCGTGGATTCTTGACTAAAGGAGTGATTTTACTTCATGACAACACACGCCCACATACGGCACAGTTAACTCAAGAAACACTTCAAAAAGTGGGGTGGGAGATCCTTCCACATCCCGCCTACAGCCCCGACCTCTCCCCAACTTCCATTTGTTTAGGCACCTTAAAGAGGCTCTATGTGGGAAACATTTTCAATCTAATGAAGAAGTTAAAAATCAGGTGTAAAAGTGGCTTCGAGATCAACCCCTAAGAATTTTATGCCAGAGGTATACACAAATTAGAAAAACAATGGGACAAGTGTATAAATGTTGCTGAGGGCTATGTTGAAAAGTAGCCAAAGTTTTGTATTGATTAAATAAATTGTTTTTGAGCTACAGTGATTTGTCTCATTACTTATTGAATGACTCTCGCATTTTTTAAGGTCTTCTGAGTCCAAAAAACTGTGGTTTGTAGAAAATGGTGTGCGTGTCTGTATGTATGCATGCATGTCCGTATATATTTGAATAGCATAGCTCAAAAACCGCAGAAAGTTTAAACATAATATCCCGTTTGGATATCACCATGAGATCCGGACAGGAAGTTATCTGTAAGATTTCCTCAACCGGAAATACCACTTTATCGAATGGTTTTTTTCCAGTATTTTGCGATTTTCCGAAAATTGCTCCAACCTTTTGTTTTTTTTCAAACTTAGCTAATCAACTAAACATATAATGAGCTACAACTTTTATTTGAAACATTTTTCTGGGAAAGTACATTTAAGGCGCGCAAAAAAAGAATATTTTTCAGGTTTCTGAACTCATACCTCTTTTATACATGCTAATGATATAGCATACGCACGGTTATGGAATCTAATGGGAATTAATAGTAATTGAAAATTAACAAAATTTGTCAATAATTAACAGGATAGAAAAATGGGAAAATCGTATGAAATGTGTCATAGAAGTTTTATTTTTTAATCTAACAGTTTTTAATCTAACTTTTTTGGATCAGAGGGTGCGTAACACTAATTTAAAAGATGTTTGTATCTGCTCGGACAGCCAGTCTGCGTTGAAGGCTCATGTATCTTCACTTCCAGATTGGTGTTGGAATGTTCTAAAAGACTGGAAGATCCTTCTTCCTTGAAGGATGTGCTTCTGGTCTGGGATCCAGATCATATGGGGATCTTTGGGAATTAGAAAGTGGATAGGTTTGCCAAATTAGGCGCCACTTTCCCTTTCATTAGTCCCGAGCCTGCCGTTGGTGTGTCTTCTGGCACATGTTTGTCAGGCTTTCAGCGTGGATGACCTCACAGCAGTCATCCTTATGGATGTGTGCGGTGGGTTGTTGGCAGTCTAAAATGCTCATTGGAGGTCCGGACGGAGCTTTGAGTAGCGAGATTCGATGTCTTTCACGGACCTCTTTCAGGCATCTGGTTGGCTTCCTCATTGGCCATTGTGCCTTAAGGAGACATTTCTATACAATGGGACTAATGCCTGACCCTTGTTTATGAGATGGAGGAGGAAACACCCTTGCATCTAATTGTTTGGGCTGTGAAGAGATTAGGTTTAGGACCTTCGGCTGGAATAGGATATCGGTAGAGGATCTTAAGCTATGTTCTTTTAAGGTTTTGGTCCAATTTGTTCGGTCTATGGTGAAACTTAGATGGGAAAAACCTGGGCCTGGACTTTTGTTCCAGACCCAGTAGTTGTTATTCTTTAGGGGTAGCTATATGAGCCCAGGGAAGGCTTTGGATAGCGTAGGGTTTTGCCTTCCCCTTCCTTTAATAATAATAATCTAACTTTTTATACATCCTACACGAACATAATGTTAAAAATGCAAAAATTATACAAACGGAAATGAAAGTTACACTAGTTTCAGTGTTTACTTCTACTTTCGTTGATTTAGTGACGAATATTAAATTAATAATAAGTAATTGTGTTAGAAAGTGATTCTTTTATAAAGAAGAAATACCGTTCCCAGAAATAACGTTTGGATGACTCATAGGTCTAGTCACCAAAAGTATATATTTCTTTCTGTTTAAACGGGGAAATTATGTGACTTCTACATGTTAAGTAAGCAGTATTAATTCTTTATATAAATATTACAAGTGCCTTTTTTCTCTAGTGTTTTTTGGTGTCAGCTATTTCCTTAATATATATAGTAGTTTAGTTTACCACTTGGTTTTGTTCCATGCTTAATTAATAAACAAAAAGAATAAATTGAATTTCATATATTTATATTATATAATAACTATACAAATTTTATATATCGCAGTACAAAAAATCTGGTGCCAACACTCACACAATTTTCTCTTACTCCAGTTCTCAAAATAATTGACAAAGTTTATAGTTTATGTACAAATTTAATGAAATTCGTCGAAATTGAAAAAATGGTTCTGTAAAAGCGCACTTCCGGTTTACTAATTTTCTTGAAACTCGGAATTTTGGCCATCTATTTATTTCTAATTAATTTTCTACGGCTGATAGATTGTTTAATCTATCAGTAACAATCAATAACATAAATGTTATTTACAGTATTTTAATCACAACAGCTCCTAACATTCTTGAGAATCAAAATTGAAAACAGTAAAATTCATGTAGAAAAAAGTTAGACATTTTTTATATCAGTAAAAAATGTTAGCTAATAATAGTGAGGAATAACCTAAGTATTTATTAAAATTGTTTGTGATTTTGACGCAAAAATAAAAATAAAATGAAATTTTAATAGATAACTTTAACTAACCCCCACCATTATTATAAACACTACGTCATTATAATTGATGAGGTTGGCTATACTGCACAAGTATTGTTTACAATACATTAGCACTCCTGTTGGAAAGCTTGTATAATGAGATTTATTAGAGTGTAAAGCTGTTTTTACTTAATGGAGATTTCCGTTACATTTGGAATACGACCTCGACTAATCGAAGCATATATATTATTGAAATAAATATCAAATCACATAATCGTCTTTGTGTTGTTTTTTTTCTTAGGAATATATTAGTAAATTTCAGAAACAAAAATAATTTTAAGATAAAACATATTTAAGCGCAATAAATATTTAGAAATTATCCAGAATAATTATTCTGAAAATATTTTATTAAATATAATCCTAATAATTAAATTAAATACCGTGAAAATAAATATTTAATAAAATTTATGATAATGAGATTCGTATAATTAGTATATAAAAGCTTAATGCTTTCAATTGATTTAGTGAAACAAGTTGATTATCCCCCAAGGGAAAAATATTAATTTTAAACACGCGATTCTACTATCACTTTATTTGTAACTTGCTTTTTTTATTTTATATTTCTTTTTACTTCCTCTTACTCCTAGTAAGAGGAAGTATTGTAATCGTGTCAAATTTTCGGTATCGAGTTTTCACCGGAAATATCCGTTTTGAGATCTCCTGAGTCCAAAAATCTGGTTTTTAGAAAATGGTCTGTGTGTGTGTATATGTATGGGAACAGGATAGCTCAAAAATGAAAGTTGAAACTTGATATTCCGTTTAGGTATTACCATGGGATCTGACAGTACGTTATCTGCCAAAATTCCTCAACCGGAAGTACCACTTTTGCTAGTCGTTTTTGTTTACTTTTCTGCGATTTTCTTGAAACTTTCTATATAAACTACACATACAAAGATATGTACAACTTTTATTTAAAACATTGCTGTGGAAAAATTCATTTAAGGGCACTTTCAAGGGAGGGGAGGGGTTATGTTTTTCTCTAAAATGCTGTCATAGTTTATTATACAATTCTATCATCCAATCGGAAAAATTATTTAGAAATAAATAGATGGCCAAAATTCCAAGTTTCTAGAAAATTAGTAAACCGGAAGCGCGCTTTTACTAAACAATTTTTTCAGTTTTCGGCGAATTTCATTAAATTAGGAACACTAACCATAAAATTTGTTTGTAATTTTGAGAACTGGAGTAAGAGAAAGTTGTGTGTGTGTTTCACACCAGACTTTTATGAAAATTAAACTACTCTGAGACATTCCAAAATGCGATTTTTTTTTTCACTTTTGAGATATTTTGTAATTCATAGAATAGTACCTACATATACAGGGTGACCAGAGTTATATGCTCCACCAACTTTTTTTTTAAACGGCGGGAAATTTCGATAAAATAGAAAACATGTATTTTATCATTTTTAGTCTAGTTTATTTTCAGTGATTGATCCATTTGTTTTTATACCCCAATATCGAGAACAGTCATCAACTTTTTTTTCAAATGAACATTATATTTTTTTTTGCATATTTTTATAGTAATTGAGCCTCTAAAAAAATTAAAAAAAAAAAAATTAAAATCGGTTAGGTTTTCAAAAGTTATGGTAATTTAAAATATGAAAAACAAATTTCAGTTTAATGTCAAAATTACCTTATTTTTTTTTTAAAGAAGCTGTTCAACTGATTAAGGTTACTGTACACTTTATTTTTTAGATATCCCCACAAAAAATAGTCCATTGGGGTTAAGTCCGGAGATCGAGGTGGCCATTGGATCGGACCATGAGTTCCTAACCACTTTTCGTGGAAATTTCTGTCCACGTAACGTCGAACAACTCTCGCATTATGTGCCGGGCAACCATCTTGTTGAAAATACATATCTAGCCGACGTTTTAGAGGAACATCTTCAAGCAGAACTGGCAAAATGTCTCTTAAAAAAGTTAGATACCTTTCACCAGTTAAGTTCCCTCTGTAGAAGTATGGGCCGATTAGTTGGTTGCCTAAAACTCCACACCAAATGTTTGTAGAAAAAAACAACCTGATGGCGTGTGGCGAAGGTAACTTGTGGATTTTCTTCAGCCCATATTCTAAAGTTCCAACGATTAAGAAGGCCATTGTTGGTAAACTTTGATTCATCAGTCCATAAAATTGTGCATTTTTTGTGGGGATATCTAAAAAATAAAGTGTACAGTAACCTTAATCCCGTGGCTTCAGTCGAAGATCTGGAACGTCGAATATCTAGCCTGCCTAGATGTTGACTTTGCCACCTAAGTGCTGCTACAAACAGAGCGTGGGAGTCCAGAGCTTTGGCTTGCTATCCGTTGATGGTGCCCAGTTTGAAGAGCTTCTTTAAAGAAAAAATTAGGTAATTTTGACATTAAACTGAAATTTGTTTTTCATATTTTAAATTACCATAACTTTTGAAAAACCTAACCGATTTTAAATTTTTTTTTTTTAATTTTTTTAGAGGCTCAATTACTATAAAAATATGCCAAAAAAAATATAATGTTCCATTTGAAAAAAAAAGTTGGATGCTGTATCTCGGGATATTGGGGTATAAAAAAATGGTCAATCACTGAAAATAAACTAGACTAAAAATGATTAAATACGTGTTTTCTATTTTTTCGAAATTTCCCGCCGTTTAAAAAAAAAGTGGGTGGAGCATATAACTCTGGTCACCCTATATATATAAAAAAAAAATCATACTAGAAATGATTTAGTTCATCGCCGAAGGCATGCGATCCATTTATGCACATAAAATATAAACTGTTCCCGTTCTTATAAAACATAAACTCTAAAATGAATTGTCTATTAAAAAAATAGTTATTGATTACTAGCCGGAAGAAGGTGAGGGATTTGAACAATAAAATATGCAACACAAAAAAAAAGTATTGTTAAGTTTTACTAGGAGAGAACTTGGCTGTAACATATCAGTTATGGACTGGTAAAACGAAATGGGTAATAAAAATGTATATACCAGTTTTCTGCATAGTTCTGCCTTTAAATGGGCACTTGGTGCAGGATCAGTAGTTATTACTGCAATGGCCAACAGGCTGGGGACTTCACTAGACTATGGGAGATGTTATAGCTGATCAGTTTATCTCGTGCATTGCAGGCACTATATAAATGTATCAAAAATTCTAAACGTTTTTATGTCTTACAGTTCATATATTGCTTCTCACGCATATAAAGGAGTTAGGATTAAAAACTGTAATATATAACTGGAATATGGAAATAACAAGATGGAATATGTAAAGAAAATATGGGCTTTGGCCAGGGTAGAAATGGCTCGCTTTTACGCATTGTAAAAAAATCAAATCGATTTTTTTTTTGTAGGGGTAATAGTATAACGTTTCTATTTTACTTTGACTATAATAGAACTACCGGGGCCGCGATAGATTGTCTAGTGAACCTCTCAATTGAATCTAATTATTTTACTAAACGGATGTTCTCACATGCAAATATATAGCAATTATAAACGGTCTCACCTTTGATGAAAATAGTACGGCGTTTGATTCTGAGGTGATGTCAAACGTAATTAACCAAGCAATTCGACTTAAATTGAAAAGCAGCTGTTAATAACAGTTGTTTAATATCCCTAAATGACTTTAACTTAAGCTAAACTAGCCATTTAGGGGGCTGGTTTTCATGGCTGGTTATCACAAGAGAGACCAAGGGCGTGGACTACTGTATAAGTGGGTCAAAAGGAGGATACATCTTTATTCATGTAATAAACTGAGTCTGCAAAATTTACAAATATTTCCAGGTACAAAGTGTCTTTATTTCCAGTCATTAATTACAGAAAAAGTTTAATACTATATAAGGAAGTAAACAATTAACTATTTCAACTTTAAGATAAGTAAAACTTTGTAAACTATTGAAAAATTTGATCTATTTTACTTTATATTGTTTTTAATTATTTTTTTCTTATAATTAATTATTATCTTCATTCCGGAAAAGAGATGTTTCGAAAAATCCGGTAATATGTGTGCACTAGAGAAACCAAATTTTAATGAATTTCACAAATCTAATTATTAGACCTAAATCGAGCAGAAACCGCTTTCAAGAGAAAGCTCTTATGAGGAAGTCGTTAATACTGCAACTGCTTATCTTCCTATGGGCCTGTATTAATTGCTAGACCTTCAGACCAAGAACGATAACATAAATAAACAAAAATATTATAAATAGAAAAGAAATGTAAGGTAAAAAAGTTTATCCGACAGATAATCGCACCTGGCAGGCGGATTACAATCAAACAGCGAATCCGGTCGGAGGAGGCTTCCTCCAGCAATCTACCGGTTTGACTACAATATCATAAGATATCATTAATTTCCAATTACCCTAAGTATTCCCTTGAGAGTGTGTCGCCTACCTTAACATTTGCGGAACCAAGAAATTAGTGAAACGGGACAATGGCCTAGATGGTGGAACACCGTTTTCCTGACTCGTTTGACACAAAGGCCTAGATGTTCTGCCTTTTTTGTGTAAATGACTAGCTACTCAAGAGTGCCCAGGCATGACACCTACCAGGACTCTCAACTGTATCCTACTCACGGACAGAATATATTTCAAGTCCCTCCCTGTCTTAGATCTTTTATAAATCTGTAGCCAGGCTACTGCTTCAAATCATATCAGTTTTCCACTGCCATACCATTACTTTATTCTATTAGCCCTTTGAGGGCTCATACTGCTCTCCGATCTGCTAATCCTGATCTTATAACCTCCCTTGAATCCCTCACTTCTTACTCATTCCATCAATAAATTCTGAAAAGAAGAAATTGGTTCGCTTTTCTTATCTCGATCTCAATCATAGCAATCTAAAAGTACTTATCTCTCACTCTTCTTTGCATCCAATTCTGTGCCTCCTCTACAACCGAGTGTTATAACGGTTCCGATATCATCCTCATCGCACCTGTTATGGCCAAACAAGCCATGCTATTTATTCTGTAAGAATAATGATGGAAACAAATGCACTCGGTCAAAGAATGTTGATTAAAATAGTAAATGAAGCAACAGGTTTTTAAGAAAGATAAAAATATTACAATTGTGCTATGCGATCAATTTTAAGTTGAAGTACAATTCTCTACTGAATATGAATGGGAAGGTTGAAAAGCCGTAATCGGTCACAATTATTAAGAAGTATCTGGATAATAAAACTCCAGATTGAATAGCCCATTAGAGTCATTTCAAGGAAGTCACGAATATAACAATTCCACTGAGTTGTGTAGTTTGTGTAGATAATATTACATAATGGTGATAGTTTAAATAATTTTTGGTCTATATCAAATTTAATTATAAAAATTAAAGTCCTATTTTTGGCGAATAATCATGACATAGACTGTTGATTTACTACTGTATAACTCATTTCTCCTTTATGGCATCAGGCTGGATGGATGACCCATTCTAACTAGGATCTATACGACACTCATAAGAATGGAATATTCTAGTGCCGTAGAATAATTTTGTTTTTTTCTACAAGGAAGAACTATATAAAAAAATTATTAGAAAAATATAATAAAGTATTATAAATTTTTGGATATATTTTATTAAAAATAGTATTATAAATGAGAGCAACATAGGTGAGACGAAAACATCATTAATATAAAAAAAATCTGGTGTGAAACACTCACACAACTTTCTCTTACTCCAGTCCTCAAAATTATAATTGACCAATTTTATAGTTAGTGTACCAAATTTAATGAAATTCATCGAAAAGTGAAAACACTGTCCAGTAAAACTGTCAGGTTTACTAATTTCCTTGAAACTCGGAATTTGGGTCATATATTAATTTCTAGTTATTTCAATTTGGATGACAGAATTGTATAATCAACTGTGACAGCATTTTAAAGAAAAACATAACCCCCCTCCCCCAAAAGTCCCCTTAAATGAATTTATCAGGGGAAAAGTTTCAAATAAAAGTTGTAGCTCTTTATATGTATAGTTAACAACTCTGGTTTAAAGAAAATCGTTGGAGCCATTTTCGAGAAAATACCAGAAAACTGAAAATTATATTTCAGTAAAAACGCACTTCCGGTTATCTATTTTTTTTCAAACTCGGAATTTCAACAACATATTTAATTCTAATTAACATTATTTAGATGACAGAATTGTCTAATATACTGAAACAGTAGTTAAGATGAAAACCTAACCCCACCCCTCCCCCAGAAGTGCCCTTAAATGAATTTTCCTGGAGAAATGTTTCAAATAAAAGTTGTAGCTCTTTGTATGTGTAGTTGATATAACAAGTTTAAAGAAAATCTTCGGAACCACTTTTGAGAAAATTGCAAAAACGTAAAAAAAACAAAAACTAGGTAAAGTGTAACTCGGTTGAGGAATATGGACACATAAACGCCCGTAGATCCCATGGTGATACCTAAACGTAATATCAAGTTTGACTTCTCCGATTTTCGTTTTGAGCTATGCTGTTCACATAATACACACACACAAAAACCACAACACACATACAGACCATTCGCTAAAAACCCCACTTTTTTGGACTCAGGGGACCTCAAAACGGATATTTCCGGTGAAAACTCGATATCGAAAATTTGACACGATTACAATACTTCCTCTTACTAGGAGTAAGAGAAAGTAATAAGCTAAGACGTATATTAATAATATAGTAATGGAATCAACCTTCTGCTGAGAAAATTAGCCACACATGCGCTAGACTTCCTTCTTCTGGGGCGCTGCAGTCTTGAAAGGACCTTTGCATTCGACCTAATCCTCGGTGGACCCCGACCTTTCACTGGCTCCAGATGTGTTTCCATATTTGCCTGTTCAAGGCTATAATGTTTAACTCTTGCAGCCTAATTCGGGCAAGTGCTTCTTTAGCCTAGATTATTCATTGAGAAGTCTTCTAATTATGGTAAAAACATAACAGCCCTGTTGATAAGTTCAGAAGTAAATCTAAACGGATAACTATTAGCTAGATCTGCCCTCGGTTCAAAATATCATTTGAATCTAAAGTGAATATATATTTTGAAGGCTTATATTTTGTTTATCATGAGGCATTTGGATATGCCGTATTATGTTTCCGGTCGGATGAGAAATCGTGATGAGTCCTCATGAAGAAAATAATTTTCCAACACGTCATTATGCTCTCGGAGCCTTTATGTTCTGAGTTTCCAGGTAACGAAACTAGAAATGACTCCAAAACATCTCAATATGCACAGCTATTTCCATACCAATCTTGTCCAATCATAGAAATGGAAATTAATCAAGACAATGTGCCACTCTTGAACTCAGTACTAAGTTATATAATCTATACTAGATTATTATTATTATTTTTTTTTAAGGACATATGCACTGCGACCTAGAAGATGTATTGTGTCCTCCCGGAGCCTTCTAGTGCACTGCCGACCTCCAGACGCGTTCACTAAATGCATACAACACTGCCCATCACCGAATTGAAGATTATAAAAATGGATATAGGTTTAATAAAATAATATTGCCGCGCCCAGGATCCACTGGCTCAAGACTTTCCTTAATAAATAAGAGCGTTCTGATGGGCTGGCTGCTCTTCTTGCTGGTTTACTAAAGCTAGTTCAAGTTTTAGAATATTTGAACAAATTATTTGCAATGGCTTATCTCCGCACACAGAAGCTAATAAATAAACAGAAATTTATTGAATTTAAGCATTTCATACCAGGATTCATATATTATAGCATTAGTTTCAGTAATGAAATATGTAATTTTCATAGTCTACAGAGAGTTTCTAGATATTTAATAATAATTGTCACTATCCTGTTTTTAATTAAATTGAACAAGAATATCCTAGGTGATAGGGTTTTAAGTTTTATCAAGAGAAGACTAACTTATAGTAAACTGGCAATGTTCACTTGAATAAAATATAGAATATACGTATGTGGAGTTCTGATGAAGAGAGTATTACCTTGATAATCGGGTAGAAGATTAGTGAAACGGAAATAGTTAGGATTTACAAATCTAGTCCCACTAACAACTATACAAATGGGAGCATGAATTTACTGAAGAAATTTCAGTCAATTTTCAACTAATTACAAAGCCAACGGAATATCATTTGGCAATTATTTTTTCCTTTGATCTAATTCAGAAAGGGGTCATTATCAACATAAATTATACATTTATATTCTGTAATTAGGCTTTTTAGAATATGAATTGAGTATAATGATGACTTTCATTTGGTCCATCTTTAATTTATATAGAAATATATGTAAATTAGTATAATTTTTTTCATAGAACGCTCTCAGTTCTTACAAGTAGATAAAGTTTGTTTTTTTTTTTTGTTTTTTTTATGACCGTTTCATTTTATATATTTTTATTAGGTCATCTATATTTTCACCGACATTCAGAAAGTTTAAATTATATGAAATTGAATTTTAATTATAAAAACTGTAATTATATTTTAACTTTCAAGTCAACTTGTACATTTTTGTGCGAGTGATACCATTTGCAATTTTAGTATATATGTATCGCCGAAGCGAGAAGGCAGTAATTTCTTTTTGGCAATGTCGAAGAATTGTGGGTAAGAACTTGGGGATCTATTAGGTTACTATATGCGGCTTTTGTGTGCTGGCGTCGCATTAAGAAACGATCGAGATGTTCAACGCTTGGCTTGTCTTGCGCTGATGGTGCGTTTCGGACCATGTTAACCTCATCTATGGAGTCTTTGTTAGGATTTGCACCTCTCTTTGTGGAGGTGAAAAAACCTGGCAATAAAAGCCTGTTACAGAATTAAACAGGCAGATTTCTGGTAGGGCAAGCGATATGGTCATTCTATCATTTTTCGCGAGATGCTTTTAAGGGTTCCCATGACAGGTTTCCCTTCTGAGAGAGTATTGAAGACTTTTGTTTTTGATTACTCTAACAGTATCAGGTTACCTTCTACGGAAGATTGGTCAAAATTGGGTCCGTCTGGTGTGATATCTGTGAATTATCTCCGATGTTACACGGACGGTTACAGAAAGGATGGTAGGTCTGGGGCTGCAGTCTATTTTGAGGAGGGAGACGGTTTGGCGGTGCCACTTGGTGAGTGGACCACTGTTTTCCAGACTTAGGTATATGCTATTCTTTCTTATATCCAGGATGAGAGGGTACATAATACTAACGTAAAAGGTGTTTCTATCTGCTCGGACATCCAAGCTGCGCTGAAAGCGCCGAATTCATGTGTCTTCACTTCCAGATTGGCGTTAAAATGTTCTAAAAGCCTGGAAGAGGTTTCTTCTCTGAAAGATGTACTTCTAGTCTGGATACCAGTTCATATGGGAATTTTACGGAATGAGGAGGTGGATAGGTTTGCCACATTAGCAGCCTCTCTCTCCCATTCATTGGTTCCGAGCCAGTTGTTGGTGTGTTTTTTTGGCACACGTCTATCAGGCTTTGGTCATGGATAGCCTCACAGCACTCATCCTATGGATGAGCAGAATGGGTTGTCGGCAGGCTAAAATGCTCATTAGGGGTCCGGTCAAGGCTTTCACGTGTAACTTTCATGGACCTCCCTCAGGCATCTGGTTGGGCATTGTGGTTCAAGGAGACATCTCTATACAATGGGGGCTCTCTGTCTGATTCCTTTTGTAGAGTCTGTAAGACGGAGGAGGAAACACCCATACATCTCGTGACAGACTGTTTGGGCTGGGAGGAGATTAGGTTCAAGACCTTTGGCCGGAATAGGATATCGGTAGAAGAACTTGGGCTATGTCCTTTCAAAGTTACGTTCCGATTTGTTCGGACTGTGATAAAAGTTAGGCGGGTAAAACCCGGTCCCGGACTTTTCAGTTTCCTGCGCGGTAGTTGTTATGCCTTTTTTGCATAGCTGGATGGGCCTATGGGGGCTTTGATAAGCGTAGGGTTTGACCCTCACATCCCATGAATAATAATAATACCATCTGCAAAGTTGCATAACTTGGGTAATTTGATATTATAATAACTGTGCAAACAGAAAGTTGAATAATGCATTATTACGTATATATTCACGTCTTGTTTTACTGTTAAAACAGTGAAATAAAAGTATAAAATTAAATTTATTTTCTTTAAATTGTAACGCTTAGAAATAATTAAGTCAGCACTGCAATAGTCTAGTTTTAAATTAAATAAACAAAAATCTTATCTGACATAAATTTATAATAAAAATATTTATAATAAAAAAAAATACAATATAATTAAAAAAAAACAGAAACAGTATATTTTAATAATACACGGTGACCGTATGTATATAATGTTGCAAGATAAATATTTCAATGCGTGCTTGATTGTTGTTTTTAAGGAGTACATTTTTGTTTTTATTTTATTGTTATTGAAATACCTTAAAAATTGTACCTAGAAATAATTACTTTATGTAAATTGAGATTGGAGACAGGACGAATCCATGTGAAGTGTAGGATCTTTAAAAGAATGCTGGGTGGTTGGAGCAGGTTATTAGCGATGGTTGATGATGAATTTCCCAAACTATGTTTTAGAAGCTTATGTAGATTAATAGAAGTTAAATCTATCCCTTTCAACTGGGCATATGAAATAAGAGATTTACTCATACAAAATCACATGTGGGAGAATCAGAATGTGGAAATAATTAATAGTAATAGTAATAATTTAATTTGAATCCATGAAAAATTATCATTTAAGTTTAGATGTGGAGTCTGCTGTGAATTCCTCATTTAGTTATTTTTATAGAAACATTAGTACATTTGGTCTGGGAGCCAAGGACATATCATCATCATCATCAATTGCTCTACAGCCCACTAGTGAGCCTTGGCCTCCTCTTCTAGAAGCTTTCGCCAGTTTTCTCTATCCTGTGCTGCTGCTTTCCAATTAGCTACGCCTAACATTGAGAGTGCATCTCTTTTTACTTCGTCCCCCCACCTCAGCCTGGGCCTCCCTACTCGCCTTGTCCCTGTTATATTTTCCTTTTGAATCTTGGCTACAATATTTTCTCCTTCCATCCTCACAACATGTTCGGCCCAACGTAGTCTTCCCAATCTTATTATTTTAATCACGTTGGGCTCACTATACAAATTCACCAGCTCCTGGTTGGTCCTCCTTCTCCACGTTCCATTTTCATTAATTGCTCCAAAAATCCTTCTGAGCACCTTTCTCTCAAATACAAGGAGATTTTCTTCATCTTTTTTTGTAAGGACCCAGGTTTCGGAACTGTATGTTAACACAGGGCGGATGAGTGTTTTGTACAGGGTGGTCTTTGTTTTCCTTGAAATAAGGTTACTTTTTAGATACTTTTGAAGTCCAAAGTAACTTCTATTGGCCAGTGTTATCCTTCTTTTCACTTCTAATGATGTGTCATGGTCGGCATTAATTAATGATCCGAGATACACAAAAGACTGCACTTTTTCAAACGTGTATTGCCCTACTTCTATTTCCGCTGAGTTGGTGCCTCCGGTGTACAAGTATTTGGTCTTGCCTTGGTTTATTCGAAGTCCAATGTTTTGGGCCGCGGATGTTAATTTTATAAATGCTTCTTCCAAGGCTCTCCGGGACCTCGCAATCACATCTATGTCGTCCGCGTATGCCAATTGCACTAGCTTATTAAAAATTGTGCCAGTAGTCTGGATCCCGGCATCTCGCACTACTTTCTCCAATGCCAAATTAAATAGCAAGCAAGACAGAGCATCTCCTTGCCTCAGACCATTCTTCGCCTGAAATGTCTCTGATAGATCCCCTTGAATGCGAACGGCACTCTGGACATCTGCCATTAACAGTGACACCATGCTGACCAGCTTTTTTGGGATATTCATTTCCAGCATTGCTTTGTACAATTTCCTCCGATCTACGCTATCGTAAGCTGCTTCAAAATCAATGAATAGATGGTGAGTTTGCACTTTGTACTCCCTACATTTCTCAAGGATCTGGCGCAGGGTAAATATTTGGTCCACTGTCCCCTTTCCTCGGCGGAAACCACACTGGTATGGTCCGACTTCTCTTTCAACAAATGGAAGGAGTTTCTTGTATAAAATGTTGGAGAGTATCTTATACGCGCAATTCAGCAATGTTATTCCTCTATAATTGCGACATTCCAATTGGTCACCCTTCTTATGGAGCACGCAAATAACACCCTTATTCCATTCATCTGGCAGCTTCTCCTCCGACCAAATCTGCAGAATCAACTCCTGCAGGAACTTAATGAGGCTATTATCACCGTGCTTGAATAATTCTGCAGGTATTCCATCACCACCGGGTGCTTTGTTATTTTTTAGCTGCTCTATGGCTGCCTCGATATCATCTTCATCAGGTGGTTCAATTAGGTCTTCAGCAGTCAGGTTAATCACCTCTCTCGCATCAGCATCTTCAGGTATATTTACATTAAGGAGCTCATCAAAATGACCAACCCATCTTTCCATAATTTTCGCTTTTTCTGATATGATTGCACCATCCTTATCTTTACAGGCACTTATTCTCGGCTTAAACGGCTTTCTTCCCTCATTCACTTTTTGGAAAAAACTTCTTATTTCATTGGTTTTCTTGCATTCCTCTACTTCCATCATTTTCATCTTCATCCACTCTCTTTTCTTCCTCCTATGCAACCTCTTTTCTTCTCTTCTTTTACAAACATATTCCTCTCTAGACCTGCGAGTCGACTTTCTATCAATCATTCTCTTATATGCATCATTTTTTACCTTCGTCGCCCGACGGCACTCCTCATCAAACCATTCCTCTCTTTTCTTATTTTTCTGGAAACCCAATATCTCTTCTGCTGTCTGTTTTATAATAGCTTCGCAGTTTGCCCACTTCTCATTAACAGACGTGTCTCTAGCTGGTTCTGCAGCTCTTAGTTTAGAATCCAAAGCCCTCCTATACTTTTCACAGTACTGTTCTATTTTTAACTTATTAATATCAAATTTTAATTCCTTCTGGCCCAGCACTTTTTTATGATTGCTGATTCGGGCTCTAAACTGGGCAGTTACTAAGAAGTGATCCGAGTCAATATTAGCTCCACGGTAAGATCTTACATTTAACAAATTTGATCTATGTCTAGCGCTCACCATAACATGGTCAATTTGATTACGTGTGTTTCCATCAGGGGATCTCCAAGTCTCTAAATGAATGTTTTTATGAGGGAAGAGCGTACTACCAATTATCATGTCCTGAGAGGTAGCAAAATTAATTAACCTGCACCCATTATCATTACTTTCATTATGCAAACCATACTTTCCTATCGTGGGTCGATAAATGGTCTCCTTTCCTACCTTAGCGTTGAGATCACCAACTATAATCTTAACATCCGCTTTCGGACACCCTGAAACCGCACTCTCTAAATCCTCGTAGAAGCTATCTTTCTCAGCTTCGTCGGTCACTTCTGTTGGGGCATGTACACTGAGAATACTATAATTAAAAAACTTCATTTTAATTCTTAGCATGCAAATCCTTGGGTTTATGGCCTTAAATCCAATCACCATCTCCCTCATTTCACCTGTGACAACAAATCCGGTTCCGAAAGAGTGCAGTTTGTCATGACAGCTGTAGTAGATCGTATGCTTTCTCTTTTCCATTATTCCTTGACCAGTCCATCGGATCTCTTGGATAGCAGCAATGTCTACAGAGTAATCGTCCAATGTATCTAGGAGCATACGTAGTGCCCCGGGTCGATATAAACTTAAAACATTCCATGTTCCAATTTTAATTTCCTTTTGAAGGTCCATTGGTCGTTTCCGTTGAGTCAATCCAGCTTTTACTTTTTGTTGAGGTTTCTTAATCAGATAATTTAAGGTGTGCGGGTGATTAGCCCTCAGCACCCGAGTCTAGTGGAAGGGCTGCTTCCTCAGAGCTGCTAGACCAGCTCCCCTTTCAGGCTTTAGGGAAGGTTGCCCTAAAGTTTGTACTGTAAATGTGCTTGTGTATTTGTGTTGTGTGTTTGTGTACTGTTCTGGTGAGTGTGCAAGGTGTACTGAACTGTGGTAACCCGTGGGGGCGTTATTCCCCAAGTAACTGCCTGCAACAGTTACCCCTTGCGGGG
>JAAEAF010003170.1:0-11728 GCA_011037195.1 Triatoma infestans | reverse complement strand
AGACATTTTCCGTGGTAGCCTGCTCATTTTGTGGTCATCGACCGGTTTCGGGCGTTCGCCCATCTTCAGGATGCGTTTTTTAGACAGTGTGACAACACAGACTCGCACAGAGCAAACTTAGTTTCACACTAACTGAGACGTATTTTTAAAAACTAAACTCTTAAACTAGGTCAAGGGATGTGGCCAGATGGGTGGGAAAACACGTGTTTGGGTTGTTAAAGGGCAAATTTTTTCTTACAGTGGACACAACACGTGGGGGTCTAATCTTTAAACTCTGTTGTTGGAGGGAGATTTACTTTACAATTAACTAACCAAAATATAAAGAATATAAGAAATACACAAAATAAATTTAAATAAAATTAAACAACGATTAAACTAACATTTAAAATTCATTCATTCGTTTAAAATTGAACGATTTTTTTATAATTAAGTTTTTCCAGTTCCAAAGAATTAAGAAATTCCAGTCATTCTTCCACTTTTTCACGCAACCTTCACATCCTCGCAAGCATGTATACCTAATTATGGTTTTTTTTATATAATTAAGTTTTTTATTATGCATCCCACAAACCATATCACATCATCATCCAAATACGCACTTTTTTTTTTCTTTTTTCTTATATATATATATATATATATATATCTAAACTAGTAACTTATAAACTAGTAAATTTATATATACCTAGTAGATTAAAAACTAAACCTAAAACTAAAATCTGTTTAAGAACTATTTGTTGCGTGTGTAATGTTTGCACTGGTAATTGTGTTTCTGTTGCTATTGAGGGAAGAGTGTTTTGAATAATGGTTCACTGGCAAATTTTGTCTGTTCATTTATTAAGTTTTGTGTCTTGCGTTTATATATTTCGAGTTGTTCTACTATGTCAAGTCGTCGTCCTTTGTGGCCAGAGTGTATTAGCTTCATCGTGGTCGTTATGTTATCGGGTTTGTGTTTGTTAGTGTTTAGGTGATTGGCGTAATTTGAGTCAACTTTGTTGTATTTGTATGATCTGATATGTTCGGTAAATCGTTCCTTGATTTTTCTGCCGGTCTGCCCCAAGTAAATGTTGTCACAGTCCGGGCATTTCAACTCGTAAACCCCACTGCTGTCATACACGTCAGTGAACTCGGTACGAGTGCGGAGTTTGTTGCCTAATTTGTTGTTTGTTCGGAAGGATGTCTTAATGCCCAGTTTTTTGAAAAAATTTGTGAGTTTGTACGTGTGGCTTCCAATATATGTGAATGTGGCGAATTTGTCTGCTGTTTTTTTGTCAGTCCTATTTCGGCGGTGTGGTTCGTTTTTGAGGAGTTTATTAACGATGTTTGTATTGTACCCATTGTTTGCAGCTTTCTGTAGAAGTTAGTTGGAAATAAGTTAGCTGATGTGCGAGTCTGTGTTGCACACTGTCTAAAAAAACGATCCTGAAGATAGTGCGAAACGCCCCGAAATCGGGTCGATGACCACAAACAGAAGCAGGCTACCACGGAAAAATGTCTCTAATGCTTTCCAGCTCTGCGGAACCAACCACCACAATAAAAATTTATTGTTTGAATTTCTTAAAACCTAAAGTTTAACCTGTGATATATACCATAACTGGTTGATGCACTGGTGGTACACTTGCTGATGATATATCACAGGTTAAACTGTAGGTTTTATGAAATTCAAACAAGAAATTTTTACGCTGAAGAAGGCAATATAAATTTGAGACCAAAACGTCGGTGAAAATTTAAAGAGTTTTTTTTTTTTATGACCGAACTTCGACAGGTATTTTTTAACATTAATTCTTATTATTATTATGTAGATGATAGAATCGTTATAATATGCTGAAAAAAAATAAAATAAAAAACAAAGAGCTAAGACCAAAAACTCAAGTTTCAATAGAGTAGTAAGAAGCTTATGTAAAGAACAAAAAAACCAATCAAACCAAAAAAATCATAACTAAAAGCCCTACACAATAAAATCAATTCATTAGCTTTAATAATTTAAAAAAAATAATGATCTTTTAAATCATAGATAGAAATAAACTTTAAAAATGTCTTTGTATGGCGGCTTGCCTTTTATGTCAAGGTTTTATTCAAAAGATTTGATTTTGGAAGCAATGGCTAGATTGGGTTATAATTTTTTTTATTTTCTGTTTCAGTTGGTTTAACTGTTTCTTCATACTTTCCATGTTACTTATTATATATTATTTTATAATGTTAATATATATGTTTGTAAATAGCAATAAAGTCAGTGGCACGTAAAGTGAGTTTTTACGAGTGAAAAAAAAATTTCAAATAATAGTAAAATAGATCAAAATTATGGAGTTATTTTTTATTAACACGCAAGAACTGTAAAAACCCATTCATTCACCTTCGGTTGACCGATTTCTGACCATTAACCTTATTATAGTACCAGGCCTCTGATAGTACAGAAAGACAAATTTCAAAAATCCTGTAATTTTCCTGTATGAGCCACATACAATAATGTAGAGATATAGCAGTTGCTAAAAACTCCGGTTTTCTTGTTTAGGAGGCCTCAATATATTTTATTTCAGGTGAAAATCTATTGTTTTGAATTTCCGACACCAAATTAAATAAAGAGGTAGAGTAAAGAAAGATAGGGAATGATTTTTCAATCATCTTTGTTTCTTGTTATCAACCTTTATCAGTTTAAATTTAAATTATCACTTTAAATGACATTTGGAACGGATTCCTAGTTTAGAAGAATCTTTTAGAAAAAGAGGAACTATTTTTTAAGAATTACTAATTGGTAATCTCGTAACAGTGACAATCGCAGCCTCATTTCAGTTATCTTTATTATGTTCTATATAAAATTATGAATACACTACAGATATTTCGACCCGACCTGACACCCTTTTCACAACCTATGCAGATGACACGGCAATTCTCTCTCCTCATCCGGATCATGTAATTGCATATAGAAACCTACAAAGTCATTTAACTGAAATAGAAACCTGGTTCAAAAAAAATGGAAAATCCAAAATCAATGAAAGCAAATGCCAGCAAATCACCTTCACATTACGCCGGATAACTCTTCCACCTCTATTTTATAACCATGTCCCATTTTCAACTGTTTGATGTTGTCCGCAATCTAGGGCTGTATATTGACAAAAGGTTAACTTGGAATCTCCATACCGACTCAAAAGACATGAAACTCACTACACGATACACACTTGTTAAAAGATTTCTCGATAACACGTCACGACTTTCATATACAGGGTGTCCCAAGGTATATGGATAACGACTTTTTCTCGGAAACTAAGATAGCTAGAAAAAAAACTAAAAAATACGTGTCCCCGTAGTTTTTTGTTAGAAAACCAAATTTAATTTGCAAATTTGTTTTGGTGCTTCCAGAAGCAAGATACAGGCACCAACTTCATTTTTTCAAAGGAGGGTGGTTTGTATTTAGAAATAGATTCCTCTATTTTTGTAAGAAACAATTTACTTGAGCGGTTTTTTTTTCTAGTGAGCGATATTTATAAGTTAGGATGAAAACATGATTCTTATAAGAAATTTCAAAAGATATTTATAACGGTTTTTTGATTGAATAAGAAGAAAAATACTTTTTTTAGTATAAGATTTTTACTTCCTCATTAATTACAGATATTGTTCGAACTGGCCTACACATTAGAGATGCATACACAGCTTTTTCTGACAATTGTACCTTCGACCAAAGAAATACATCTTAATGGTGGAGGCCAGTTCGCGCAAGATCCTAATTAATTAATGAGGAGTAAAAATTTATAATATAAATAGTACGTTTTTTCTGATTCAGTCAAAAAAACCGTTACAATATCATTTTTAAAATCTCTTATAGGATCAATGGTTTCATCATAACTTGTAAAATATCGCTCATAATAAAAAAAAAGTTCAAGTAAATTTTTTACAAAATAGAGGAATCTATTTCTTAAATAAAAAAACACACCTCCCCATTTGAAAAAATGAAGTTGGTGCCTGTATCTCGCTTTTGGAAGCACCAAAACAAATTTGCAAATTAAATTTGGTTTCTAACAAAAAACTACGGGGACACGTATTTTTTTATTTTTTTTCTAGCTATCTTAGTTTCCGAGAAAAAGTCGTTATCTATATACCTTGGGACACCCTGTATATACATCATTTCTTAAACCAATATGGACATACGGACTACTTGAACCACCAACGTATCCAAAATCCTTAGAACCATAGTTAATGCTTCTTATTATGTTATCAAATTTAACTATTCACAAAAAAGATGTCATCAAAATCCTCTACAAAAGATTCCACGAACAATTATCCACTCACTGTAACCCTCTCGTTCGTCGACTCACATCCCGGACACTCCCTGATAAACCTCCTAGAAGTCTGCGGCGAATGTAGCCTCGTGATCTCTTAATAGAAGAAAGCAACTAAACTCGTAAGGAGTGTCAGTCACCACTGGGGTGACTTCTCCGCTCGTTTATATTTTGTTTTATTTTATTTTATTTATTTTGTTTTGTCTTATTTTATTTTATTTATTGTTCACATCAAATTTACTTATGACAATAAATCTGTCATAGTAAATATATATAAAAAATTATGAACAATTTATTTTACCCATTATTTCCCACTTTACTTTTTTCTCTTATTTTAATATTTTTCATCTCTAAAGGTTGATGATTATTTAGAAAATAATTAAACCAAACGTTTTATTATTAAAAATTTTAAATACATTTTTTCATTATTTAATTAAAAATAAAAATAAGAATAAGATACCAGAAAATAGTAACTAAAAACAAACGAAAGAGGTTTCCTCCTAAGTTTACAATTATATTACAAGATGCTAGGAGAAAAACCTAAGTTTCAAAGTGAAGTTTAATTGTACTTTCAAAAAGAGAATTCTTTTTTATTTTTTTTCTCCTTAAAGACATTTTATTTGATTTTAATTTAATAGAGGCAATAAGGCGAATTGTAATTATAAAATGCTTTCATTCAATTATTTTTCAACAAAAGAGATTTTCACTTTCTTATTATATGAGATCTTTTAATTTTCATTTACTAAATAATATTTATGTTAATTTTATTATTTTTATTAATAAAAAATATGAATATTGTTACAGCCAATTAAATTTACAGTAACTATTGTACAGTTTTTAATTTAGTTTTGGCAACCTCATTCTAACGATTTTTTTTTTACTTTCTCTTACTCCTATTTTTATTACTTTCTCTTACTCCTAGTAAGAGGAAGTATTGTAATCGTGTCAAATTTTCGATATTGAGTTTTCACCGGAAATATCCGTTTTGAGATCCCCTGAGTCCAAAAAGTGGTTTTTAGCAAATGGTCTGTGTGTGGTGTGTGTGTGTGTGTGTGTATGTATGTTGTTACCGCTCAACCTTCGAGCTGCACCAAAATTGCCGCTAGCTGCAGTGGAGATGGGGGGGGTTCAGGAAACTGTGGGTTAAAGGGAAAGTGGGAAGGGAAGTTATAGGACGCCACTCTGTTTTTTTTTTCCCGGCTTAACAGAGAAACCTATTTTTCATGATATATAAAAACAAAACCAAAAAAAAATACTTAAAATAATTTAAATTACACCTGAAATAATTAAATAAAATGTGTACGGTAATCTTCGTAAAAATTGTGTTAATAAAAAAAATACGAAAAATGTTTTCTAAAATAAAAATAAGAATAATGACCAGTTATATTATAAATTAATAAAAATCAATAAATAAAAAAACTTAGAAAAAAATAGTTTCCTTCCACATAAAAAAAAAGTATAGAACTGGCCAGATACGAACCGGTGGTTTAGGGTCTAGAGGCCAGCGCCTTACCACTCTCAGCTACTGTGTTGCCTGTTAACTGGCTGCTTACATCTTTAATTAGCTATCAAAAATTGGCCGATTTATACGGCCCACCAGCAACTTTCGACAAACGGGGAAAACCAAACACAAAGTAAATTTCACACATACATATAATTAAAATAACATAATATTTACACTAGGAAAATAAGAAAAATAATAAGGAATGAAATAAAATAAACTTAATGAACTAAAATACAATAAATGAAATAAAATAAACGCTATAACTTTTACTATGTACAATTTTACCATAAAATTTGGGCCCACAAGGTTTTCCCCCTTTTCTTTTTTTTGTTTTGTTAATTCTTTTTTTTTTATTTACTCTTTTTAATTTTCTTTAAATTTCGAGTATTATTTAATACCAGGCCTGGTTAGTAGGGTTTACATACACAGTTAGTTAATTTTCCTTCCCACACACAAAGACACCTGTTGGTTTTCCTGTGCTGCTCCTCCTCTTCAATCCCCTTCACAGGTTTGCTATTACGAGGAAGTCTGCTTATCCGCTTTCGCGTTGGAAAATTCGTTATTTTTCTACAGCTCTACTTCTCACTAGCCGGCTATGCTACCTACTCTCTGGTTATCTCGCTTAACCTTACTCTTCTCTTCTCCCCACTTCTTTTTTCTCCTCCAGTTCCTCCCCTATTTTCTATCCTCCTCTTCTCTCTTCCAGTCTTCTCTAGTTTTCCTTTTTCCTTAATCCTATTATCTTATTACTAAATAAAACTATACTTATACTATCATACACATTCATACCCATACACTCATAAACTACTTATTCTAACTTAATTTAACTAATTACGCTATCTTAATCTACCTACAGACTACCTAATCTTACTACTAATCATATCTTAAACATACAACTAGAGGGGCCGAACAATTCAATCTTTGTTACACCGTAACACTCCTTCCCTTTCTTCGGCGGAGGAGAAGAGGGTTTTCTGGGGGAAGGTCTGGTGGGTCAGGGATAGGGATGGGACTAGGAGTGGGATTCCCCCTTTAGATCCTTGACATGCCATACGCCCATGCTTCGGCCTGTATCCTCATCTTCTAGCTCGTAGGTTATGGATGATACTTTCCTTCTTACCTTCATTCTTGCATACCGAGGAGCTAACTTCTTCGCTATGTTGGCAGACGCATCCGACAGTATATGGGTTTTACACCACACTGTTTGTCCTGGTACGTATCCAACTGGCCTCCTTCTTAAATTATATGACCTCTGACCCTTCTCATAAGCCTTATTCAGTCTATCCTGTACTTGTTTATACAGTAGAGGTACATTCGTCAACTGTTCAAGTTTTTTCTGTCTGTCAGCCATCAGTTCCCCTGTAGCTTCTTCCTGGAATTCTGTGCCGGTTCTGGGTAGTTCTCTTCCATAATTAAGGTACGCGGGTGAGTAGCCAGTCGCCTCATGCATTGCCGTGTTGAGGGCAAATTCCAGTTTTGTTAACTGCTTGTCCCAGTGTCGGTGGTTTTCTTTAATATATGATGCCATCATCGTCTTGATGGTACGGTTTGTCCGTTCCGTGGGGTTTGCCTGGGGATGGTATAATGCGGTGTACCAGATTTGTACGCCATATTCTTTCATTTTATCTATAAAGACCTTTCCTCTAAATTGGACTCCATTATCACAGATCACTACCTGTGGGACTCCGAACTTCAGGAATGTTTGTTCCTCCATTAATTGCGCCACCTTCCTAGCAGTAGCCTCTCTCATTGGGAACAATTGAGTGTATTTTGTGAAATAATCACATACTACTAGGAGGAATCTATTTTGTCTTGTCGACCGGGGAAACGGTCCCATGATGTCTACGGTTAGAATTTGCCAAGGTCGCTTCACTTCTTTCTGCTTCCCCATTAATCCTGATGGAGGTTTTTGAGTGGGTTTGTAGGCCATACATATTTGGCATTTAGCTACATAGCGGGCAACATCCGCGGCCATTCCTGGCCAGTAGTAAAGTACCTTCAATCTCTGGAATGTTTTAAACGATCCCAAATGGCCTGATAGCGGATCGTCGTGGAACTGCTCCAACAGCTTCTGTCGCTGCGCCTTCGGAACTACTACCTTCCAAGGATTTTCATCTCCTACAATCTTCCTCGGATCCACCACTCGCTTGAATAGCTTTGCGCCATCTACTCTCCAGTTAGGATATGCTGCAGCTTCTTCCTCCACTTTAGTAAGCATCTTCTGATACCACTTGTCTGAGCTGGACTCTTGTATTGTTGCTACAACTACTTCCTCGTTGACTCTAGACAAGGCATCCGCAGCTACATTTTGCTTACCCGGGCGATGCTTGATGGTAAAAGCATATTGTTGCAGTTTAACTGCCCACCTTGCTAGTCTCCCTTGTGGATCCTTTAAATTCTGCAACCACTTAAGGGCCATATGGTCAGTCACTACTTCAAAGGACATTCCTTCCAAATACGGGCGGAATTTTTCGATGGCCCAGAGTACAGCCAAGCATTCGTGTTCCGTAGTGGAATATTTTCTTTCTGCCGCTGTGAGAGTTCTGCTTGCATATGCGATCACTTTCTCTCCTTCATCGGTGATCTGAGAGAGAATTGCTCTTAGGCCGGTTGAAGAAGCGTCCGTTTGCAGCAGATATGGTTTGTTAAAGTCCGGACAAGTTAACACAGGAGCCGAAACAAGTTTTTCTTTAATGGTGTCCAGAGCTTTTTGCTGCGCCTCGCCCCACTGCCACTTCCGAGACTTCTTAAGGAGCTCTGTTAAAGGTCCTACAACTGTCGAGAAATTCGGAACAAACCTTCTATACCAGGATGCAAGACCCAATAGCCTCCGAACTTGCTTCGTTGTCTTAGGAACGGGATAACCTAGAATTGCGGACACTTTGTCGGGGTCGACTTGTAAGCCATTTTTATTGACCACATATCCTAAATACTTGAGCTCTTCCCTGCAAAATTTACTTTTGTCCCAGTTTATAGTGAGCCCCGCGTGATGTAATCGCTTGAAGATTTCATTCAGCACCTCAAGATGTTTCTGAAAAGTGTCGGTCGTAATTACCACATCATCCAAATAGACAAATACATGGGGCTCCAAGTCAGAGCCCAGGACGTCATCGATGAGGCGTTGCCATGTGGCTGGAGCGTTATGCAGCCCGAAAGGCATGCGCAGGAAGTGAAACAGTCCTCGCCCTGGGACTGTGAAGGCTGTCTTCTCTTTGCTCTCTTCACTTAAAGGGACTTGCCAATATGCCGATTTTATGTCCACTGATGACAAATATCGGCAATCTCGCAGTCGGTCCAGAATGTGTGTCACGTAAGGCAGGGGATAAGCATCCCTTTTCGTGACCGCATTTAGTTGCCTATAATCCACACAAAATCTGTATGTGCCATCTGGCTTTTTAACTAGTACGATTGGAGAGGACCAGGGGCTCTTGGAGCGAACGACAATACCTTGTTGGAGCATCTCATCCAATTCCTTATTGAGGATTTGCTGTACGTGGGGAGAAACAGGGTAGTAGCGTTGCTTGATGGGCCGCTCATTGCCTGTATCAATGACATGTTCAACCCGTGTAACGCATCCTAACTTGGTGTTTGCTGCTTTGGCTTTCCAGGTTTCAATGAGCTCTCTTAGCTTCTGGGAATCCATCTCGCTCAATAATGGGTGGCCTACTAATGCTGGAACTTCAGGTTCGACTCTGACAACCTCGGCGAAATCCCAAGTGCCCTTAACAATGTTTGGGACGACCTCCTTCCTGGTGCTGTAAATGAGGTGGGTAGGGGCGCCTTAACTTCCTTCAGATCTGCAGGTGGAGGATTCGTGCGGGTCCTAAGCGGTGTGTAGGCTAGATCCGGCTCAAGAAGTCCTCGCCGAGATGATGGTGGCCTATGTGTTGCTACTCTCCAGCGGGTTTCTTCGATTCTTCTTCCCATATGCAGCAAACTGTCAACCGACTCAATATCCTGGAGTGCTAGTCTGTCCAAATAGTATGGATGGAGGTTTCTTTCTATAATCTTCAGCATCTCAGGTTCCGCAGGCAGTTCGGGTAATCTATGAAAATAGTTCCTCATTACGCTGATGAAGATTCCCACAGGTTCGTCTTCACCTTGTGTTCTGGCTCTTATTTCATCCCAAAGTCTTTCTGTGTAATCCTGGGGCTCGAACTCTGCTCTTATTTCAGTGACTAGCTCACCCCAACTTCTCACCCTACGTTTCATAGCCTTATACCAGATCAGAGCCCTCCCAGTAAACAAGTCATAGGCTGAGGCCAACAGATCAGCCTCACTGGTGTTGCGGGCCATTTTCAGGTCATCGACCATCTCTAGAAATGCGTTTACGCTTAGACCTTGTCCATCCCCAGAGAACTTGACTCCCCATTCTTTCAATGGTATTTGCAAATTTTTAATTGGTGGGGTTGGGTTTTCCGGTAAACCGGGTTTCCTCGCGTCCAATTCCTGCTTCTTCTCCGTTTGTTCTCTTTTTATGGACTCCCGTTCTTCGCATCTATTATTGAAATAGTCTAGACATTCTACCGCCTCCTGCATGCACTCAGCCCTAGTTCTTTCTTGGGATAAATCGCTCACTTCTAAGTCTCCTAATTTTGTAAAAAGGTCTGCCAGGGATTTGTCTAAATGTTGGCCCACGGCGCTATCACGTGTCCCATTAAAATGAGCTAACTGCAACCTAAGGTCTCCTACTTTTCTGGTGCACAGCCATAATTGGCTCATTCCCGACCTTGGAGCAAGTGTCGACGCTTGAGTCTCAATTGTCTGGTTTGCGATTCCCGCCGGCTGAAGCGTTTCCGGTCTTGCCTCTTTCCCTACATGACTACCTGTGGCTACCAATACTTCCGGTGGAGGCTTTTCCGGGTCTAATTCTTCCTCAAAGTGAACACGTGGGCCTAGCCGTCCTTCCTTTCGAGATATTTTCGACTCTAGGTCTTCCTTCAATTGCGTACAGAAGGCTTCCAGTTCTTCCGTTTGCTTCTTTTCGTTCTCTACCTTTGGATCTATTCTTCCCAACCTACCTGAGACATGCTGGAGTCCAGTTTCTATTTTCTTGATGTCCCCAGATGATGATTGTTCTGAAATTGTCCTTAATTTCTCTCTAAGAATAGTTAATTTCTCTGAACAAACCTTCAGTTCCCTATCAGTAGTTACGCTAGCATTCATTGGTTTTAATAATCCTTGTGCCTCAGCTCTTAATACTAACCTTAATCTTTTACGCATATCCTCCACAGAAGATGAAATTTCTTTACCTCTAATCAACAATTCATATTCCAGTTCATCCTTTGCAAGTCTGTCCACATCCATGTTTATTATAATTAATCAAAATTTATTAATAAATAATTATCAATTACCTCTTTTATAGTTACGTATTTTAAGCTTATCTATCTTATTCTCTTCCGCTTTTCCCTTACCTATAATCTCCTATAATTCTCTTCTTAGATTTTTTTCCTTTTTTTTTTTTTTTTTTTTTTTTTATACAACCCACAATTTGAAAAGATTAATTTTTCTTAATCGGGCCCCACGTTCTGGGCGTCAAATGTTACCGCTCAACCTTCGAGCTGCACCAAAATTGCCGCTAGCTGCAGTGGAGATGGGGGGGGTTCAGGAAAATGTGGGTTAAAGGGAAAGTGGGAAGGGAAGTTACAGGACGCCACTCTGTTTTTTTTCCTTAACAGAGAAACCTATTTTTCATGATATATAAAACAAAACCAAAAAAAAATACTTAAAATAATTTAAATTACACCTGAAATAATTAAATAAAATGTGTACGGTAATCTTCGTAAAAATTGTGTTAATAAAAAAATACGAAAAATTTTTCTAAAATAAAAATAAGAATAATGACCAGTTATATTATAAATTAATAAAAATCAATAAATAAAAAAACTTAGAAAAAAATAGTTTCCTTCCACATAAAAAAAAAAGTATAGAACTGGCCAGATACGAACCGGTGGTT
>JAAEAF010003169.1:0-146815 GCA_011037195.1 Triatoma infestans | reverse complement strand
AATACTGTAACGTTGCACTTCTGGTTAACCAATTTTTCCTCAAATTTAGAAGTCTACCAGAATTGTACTGAAGTGGTGATTTAGAGGCTACCGTTTCCCCAACTCTCCCAATAAATGAATTTTTCCCGGGAAAATGTTTCGAATGAAAATGAAAAAACAATCGCGAAAAAATGAAAAAAAAAAATAATAAAAGTTAACTAAAGTCGCACTGCCTTCTTCTTCTTTCCTGGCACTATAACCCAGTGTTTTGGCCTCCTCAATATGTTTCCGCCAGTCGTCCCTATTTTTAGCGGCCGCCATCCAGTTCCGCAGTCCGAGGATGTTCCTCGCGTCCTAGGCAATTCCATCATGCCAACGCAATCTGGGTCTCCCAACTCTCCGTTTCCTATCCGGGGTCTCGCGCAGCAATTTGGAAGGGATTTCGTCGGCACTCAGCCTTGCCACATGGCCCGCCCATCTCAGTCTGTTTAACCTGATCCAAGCTACTACTGGGGGCTCCTTCATTAGAACATACAGTTCTCTATTCTTTCTACGCCGCCAGATCTTATCATCACGTACTGGGCCATAGATTTTGCGCAGTAGCTTCCTTTCAAACACCTGAGGACGGTGTTCGTCGGTCTTTGAAATGGTCCAGGTTTCTGAGGCATATGCCAATACAGGCCGAATAAGGGTCTTGTAAAGCCTAAGTTTGGTGCCCCTTGTTAATATTTTACTTTTGAAGTGTTTACTTAGGCCGAAGTAGCATCTATTAGCCAGCATCAACCTCCTTCCTATTTCCTGAGATACGTCGTTGTCTGCCGTCACAAGGGATCCCAGGTAAACAAATTCAGCCATATTTCCAAATTTAAAGTTGCTTACGCAGAGTGGCCCTTTTACTGTTGGGTCGGTAGAGAAGAATTTTGTTTTTTCCTCATTGATCACCAAACCCAGTCTCCTGCCGTTGGCTTCAATGCTCAGGAAAGCACTCTTTATATCGTCGACAGTTCTACCCACAACGTCTATGTCATCCGCGTACGCTAAGAGCTGCACGGATTTATGGAAAATGGTTCCCGAGGTTTGAATACCCGACTCTCTGATCACCCTTTCGAGTGCCAGGTTGAAAAGCAAGCAGGCCAATGCATCACCTTGCCTTAATCCGGTTCTCGATTGGAACTGCGAGGAGATGTTCGACTGAATCCGCACAACACAGTGAACATTCGACATACTCATCGCAACGAGGCGGACCAGCTTCATTGGTATATTCATTTCGGTCATAGCCTTATACAGCTCACACCTACTTACAGTATCGTAAGTGGCTTTAAAATCTATGAATAGGTGGTATGTGTTAAGCTGATATTCCCGTCCCTTTTCTAGGATCATCCTCAAATTGAAAATCTGATCAATGGTCGATTTACCCTTTCTGAAGCCGCACTGGTATCGACCTAATATCCTCTCAACATAAGGAAGCAACCACTGAAAAAGGATGTTCGATAAAATTTTATAGGCTGTCGGGAGTAACGAAATGCCTCTATAATTGCCGCAATCTAGTTGATCACCTTTCTTGTGAATAGGGCAAATTATAGTCTCACACCATTCTTTTGGTAACCTCTCATTCGTCCATATAGAAAGTAAAAGCTCTTGGAAAACTTTTATTAGTTCATTTCCTCCACATTTAAAAAGTTCAGCTGGCAGGCTGTCTATGCCAGGGGCCTTGTTGTTTTTCAGCCTGCTCAAGGCTTCACAAATCTCTTCTTCATCTGGGGGTAAAGTCGCACTACCGGTTGACAGATTTTGCCCGAAACCTTCATGCTAGATAGCCCCCCACCACCATGCTAGATAGCCCACCACCACCATGCTAGATAGCCCACCACCACCATGCTAGGTAGCCCCCCACCACCATGCTAGATAAGCCCACCACACACCATGATAGGTAGCCCCCCACCACCGTGTAGGTAGCCCCCCACCACCATGCTAGATAGACCACCACCACCATGCTAGCTATCCCACCACCACCATGCTAGGGTAGCCACACCACCATGCTAGCTAGCCCCCCCATCCACCATGTTAGGTAGCCCCCACCACATGCTAGATAAGCCCCCCACCACCATGCTAGGTAGCCCCCCACCACCATGCTAGATAGCCCACCCCACCATGAAGATAGCCCACCACCACCATGCTAGGTAGCTCCCCACCACCATGCTAGATAGCACACCACCACCATGCTAGATAGCCCACCACCACCATGCTAGGTAGGCCCCCCACCACATGCTAGATAGCACACCAAATTACCATGATAGATAGCCCACCCACCACCCATCTAGATAGCCCCCACCACCATGCTAGATAGCCCCCAACCACCTGCTAGAGATAGCCCCCCACCACCATGCTAGATAGCCCCCACCATCTGTTATATTTATGTTGGGACAAAGGAGCAAACTTTGAAATTTAAAGAAAGTTTTATGTAACTGTATTAAGGGCATGAAGAGAGAGTCTTGTAAGCGTTCCAAACCAGATTTTTTTATCAGTCCATCGTTTACAAATAAATAATACCTTTTATAGAAAGTAACAACAATCTGATTACAATTAATATGTACTTATCAATTGAGGATGCCAATTAAATCTGGATTTACTGGTAAATGGACCATTATAAATCAGCTCTTGAAAACTATAATAACATATAACCTGGGAACAAATCCAAAGGACTGCTTGCAAAAAAAATTTTTTCTTTTACTCCTCAGGCTTGAATTAAGAGAGAGAAAAAGTAATCTCTTCAACTTATCTCATGTTTTATATCCTGGTTAATCCGTTCAAGGGTCTACAGATGTCCCGCGTTTTATTTTTAAATTCCACCATGAGTTATCTAATCCTCTTCCATTTTTTTCTCTTTTTATTTCCGCTTTAGTAATTCATTAAAAATAAAAAATCTGCTGTAAGACACTCACACGATGTTCTCTTAAAGCAGTTAGCACATTTTGTAATTGCCTTCTAACTTTGCAATTTTTACTCAATGTTAAGTAGCGCTTAACTAAGTATAAGTAGGATGCATTATAGTTCAGCAGATAGCGCTCCCATCAAGTAACAAATAACATGACAAATCTAAAGTGACGGATTCCCCAATCTAACGTCACAGATTCCCGGAAACCAACGTCACAGATTCCCGGAAACTAACGTCACAGATCCCCCAATCTTGCTTCACAGATTTCCCCAACCTGTTACACAAATATTTTTTCCAGAAAAAATGTTTCAGATAAAAGTGATAGGTTTATAATGTATAGTTAAAGGAAGACCAAAATATCTTTAACGTCGAAATGAGTGCGCTAAAGCATTCATGCACATCCAAAGCAAAGGCATTATATGAGATAAGGTAGGCAAAAGTTAGTCGTTACTTACTATTTTGACGCGATGTTAGTGTTTTTTCCAAGCTAAGATTAATTTATTTTACATTAAAAGCATTTTAAAGAACCTCCTCCCGCACTATATAGTTATTTTGAAATTGTATGTAAGCGAAAGAATTTGGTATTCTTTCGACCAGAATAATCGGCTTTAAGTTTCTTTAGTTGCTGAGATACAAGAAATGTTGGTCGACATATAATTCGAAAGAGAGTTAAACAATGGAGGAAAATGGAATTTGAGAAGCACATGGAGGGGTGTCTCCAGGCTAAATGATTTATAAAAAATATGAGAGAAAGAGTATCTTCTCTCTCCCTGAATAGGATACAAATGAGAGTTCTGTTACGATATTGACTGGACACGCTTAGGTATGGCGTCTAGCCGTTTTGGCAACGGAGTCAGGGAAATGGTGTACCACTTAGTATACGTAGGCGAAGATCCCTGTTTTGCAAGTACTAAGATTCTCATATCTGGGTGGGCACCACTTTCAAGGGAGTTTCAAGGGTAGTTTTGAATTTTAAAGATATCTTAAGACATTGTAGCCAGGCAGGTAGATTGCTCTGGTGGAAACTTCTTAGGAGTAGAAATTTTTATTTTCCCAAGCAGAGGATACTGCCATATTGACTTAGCTGCTGCGACTTCGGGCAACCATCATTAATAATAACAATAGCATTCGGAGTAAAAAAGAAAGCCTTTGGCGGCGTTTTAGGACAAATTTAAAGAACAAAAAACTAGAAACCTATTCTGTAAAGTTACCTGATTTATTGGATCTTATATAGACAGGAGAACCGTACTTATACTAGAGAATGGCTCTGCTTAAAGTTGCAGCTCCTCCAAAGAACTTTCCAAAGCAATTGCTTTTCGCACTGTATAAAGCTTAAAACTTCATATTGCCACCTCAATTCCGAACATCTGATGCAATAGCATATATTAAGAGAAAGTAAAAACGCCCGGAGGGGGGGAGGAAGATTTGGATGCTATGGCGTATAATTTATTTTTTTTTTTTAAATTGTTTTATTGAATATTTACAAATGCATAAATGAATATGTAATAAGTAAATAGGCTAATAGGAGATATAAACAATGACGTGACAGTCTGAATGGTAGTTATCCAGTGACTACTCCATTAATCACCCAGAAGATCGCGGGGCCAACGACGTTTCAATCGCCTTGCAGGATTGCCTGGAAGTGTGGTGGAGGAGAGAGTTTGGGCGAGAGGGTTGGGATGAAGGGGATTTCTGCTGTGCAATTTCCTGTACGTGCTTTGCTATATAGTGGACAAAAGGAATCTTCAGATCTGCGTGGATTGTATAGTTTGATATGTAATACGGAGCATCGACTATTCGTCAGAGTATTTTGGACTGCAGGGTTTGCATTCTGTTGAGGTTGGTACGTTTTGTGGTTCCGTACAGTTCTAGTCCGTACATCCGATGAGTGCGAGTAGTGAAGTATAGAGTCGTAGGCTGTAGACTGAGTTTGGAGCGCTTGTCAAGGATTGTAGCAAGTAGTCTGAATCGGTTGTTGAGGGAAGTCCGTTTAAGTCTAATGTATGGATTCCAGGTTAGTAATGGTTGTATTAGGATGCTCGGGGATATTAGCAGTATATATGGTATACAGAAAGGAAGCCAGGAGGCACACCGCCTAGGATGGTACAATTAATTTGATTACAATTTATTTGATTACATACCGATTACATTTACTTTTTTTTTATATATATATATTCCTATATTTTTCAGAGGATTTATTTTATATATTTAATTTAGGCTGTTTTTGGGTTCCCAGAAAAAAATAAATTTTGGCGAACTATATTTACAGAAATAAATAAGAAATGGTATAGCAGCATTTAGTCAGTTGAAGGCGATGAAAAAGTTTTCCAGGCCATTTGACTTGTACGGCGGGTAGATGGGTAGGGACTGAGTATTTTTGGTTAGTGGTGGAGGGAGGTAAAAGGCGGCCACGCCTCGTAACAGTAGGAAAGCGGTATGTTATGTCAATGTTTCGGCCCATTAAACCAAACTGTATATAAAACTCGCATAAATTAATTGTACACAAAACATCCGGTTTGGGCATTTGAAACGAAAAAAGGAAGGGAATTCGAGTTAGAAAAGTTGTCCACTACTTACCATAGTTGATAGTGAGTGTCATTATCTATGTTTGCGCAGGAATGGAAGGGGGACGAGGTCCTCCTATTAGAGAATAGAGCGTCATTAGTGTACTGCGTGTGAATTACAACTATGATGACCGGTTTGCATTCAGCATACAATACGCATGAGTATTCTCCCTCTTAGTCAACCCCCACCCCATCCCAGAAAGATACTCGAGATCAGATGGATAGAAATGCAGCATTGTGATGATGCTTTCTGTGCTTTCAAATAAATATTTTCAGGCCAGTCTGTCCGACCCCAAATGGGTTTTGCATCATTCAAACGTTATTAATAAAATATAAAATAAAAAGAGTCCTGAAAAGCCCAATGACCCAATTTGTCACGCAAATGTAGTGCGCCCCAGTTCCTCATTAAGTTGTTTACTACAACCAATGGCAAGGGAAAAGTATTCGGGTTGTATCTAAGTTTCGAAATAGAGTTTTCATTGGAAATTACATGTTTTGTATTAAAAAAAGTGTTTTTTGCTAATGGTGTGTGTGTGTGTGTGTGTGTGTGTGTGTGTATCTTGCGCGTGTGGGTGAATGAATCTTTCAAAAACTTTAAAATCAAAGAAAGCTCAAACTTGGTATTCCATTTAGATACTACCACCATAGAGCATTAGGGTATTTGGTCAAAATGTGTGAATAGGAAGTGCAACTAAACTGAATGTTTTATTCTATTTTCAGTTTTCCCGATATTCTTTAAACTTCGCCCACACGCGTCACTTCTAATTGAAACATTTCTCCAAGAAACTTGATTTTTTGGCAGTGCGGCGCAATGTACCTTTCCTGTATCTATATAATACCAAGGGTACAGTAAATTATTGCTATATAAATAATCGCAAAATAAGGTTCGAGCTTCATTTATTTATTTGATGCTATTTACCCCAAACACGCTCACAAACACAAAACACACACACAGCAGAGATGTATTATATATTGCTGTGGTGGTTGGTTCCGCAGAGCTGGAAAGCATCAGAGACATTTTCCGTGGTAGCCTGCTTCATTTTGTGGTCATCGACCGGTTTCGGGCGTTCGCCCATCTTCAGGATGCGTTTGTCAGACAGTTTGATAACACAGACTTCAACAGAGCAAATTCAGTTTATACACAAGGAATAAACTGAATTTGCTCTGTGCAAGTCTGTGTTACCACAGTGTCTGACCAACGCATCCTGAAGATGGGCGAACGCCCGAAACCGGTCGATGACCACAAAATGAAGCAGGCTACAACGGCAAAGTGTCTCTGATGAAATAACTTATAGTGTATAAACTGTGTATAAAGAGTGAATAAACTGAATTTGCTCTGTGCAAGTCTGTGTTATCACAGTGTCTGACAAACGCATCCTGAAGATGGGCGAACGCCCGAAACCGGTCGATGACCACAAAATGAAGCAGGCTACCACGGAAAATGTCTCTGATGATATATTATATATATTTATATGCAGCCCAACTAGGCGAAACCGCTAGTTACTAGGAATGTCATTGGAAACTCACGGGAATCGGTCCAGCCGTTCCGGCCATAACTCGTACATCAAAAAACGTGACATAAAACCGTCACAGTTTGTATCTTATCTTTTTATTTCATTATAGGGTGGATATTCACATATATTCGTGTATTATGTAACAAAATACACTTAGAATCCAGGTCCTATTTTATTTGTAAAGTTACTAAAACAAAGAAGTAAAAAATATGTAAAACGTAGCTAGTAAATAATTTATTTCTTTTATTAAAATATATGTACGCAGTTTTCTGTCACTTTTCAGCAGTGCGCATGTGCAAATGGACGGAATGAACAATAGTGATGGAAAAATACTAAGTGCTTCTATCCAATAAATACGTACAAGGATGTACCAAACTTCGGATTTTAATAAGAAAAGAATATTTTAGTGTGTTCTTCTGAGAGAAACATGTACATAGAGAACGTCATTATAGCCTCAATTTTAGCATATGAGTCAGAAATTAATATTGATGTTAATATAAAAACTTATTCTGAAAAAATTATATATTGTAGGATGATATTTTTACCCCAAAATTTTAAAAACCGTGAACAAAACGTATATAGTATATCGTATGTATGTCAGTTCATACACAAAATAACCAACGTATTTTATGAGAATAAACCTTCAAGAGAGTAACATAGCAATGTTAACCATGATTTGGTTGGTTGGTATATATATATTAGAAATATGATGTTAGGACATGTAAGCAAGCAGTATTAGTGTAGTAATAATACTACTGTACACTGACATACAATATGTACAATATGGAATAACATCAAGTTAAATGACTGAGTCAAATTTAGGACTTCAATGTAAACATTATTATCCATTACTATAATACTAAAACTATTATTTTACAATTTTTAAAGGAGGATGAGGACCAACCAACAGGAAAGGTTAGACATCCTTAATGCGGATCAACATTTAGGAGCAGTTCCAAACAATGAAATCAATTCTGCCGTATTTCCTGGTTAACCGTTTTTGCTTCAAACATGAATTTCTACCAATGCAGTTAATTATAATTTAATATTACGTATGTAGCTGCAGTGTATGTGCAGAATTCGTACATTGCACTAATATCAAATTAGAGGAATGCTGAACGTTGCATTTCCCTTAGTACCCTCCAAAAAAGATATCAATTTTTCCTTAGATTTTTCATAAAGTGAATAAAAATTTTTCGTTAGAAAAGTGATAGACCTTTAGTTGGTATACGAAGTTTAAAGAAAAATAGTTGGAGACTTTTTGAGAAAATTTTACAAGAATCGCAATACTTCCTGAATGACTTTTTTTTCCAAATGACAATGAGTTTTTCAAAATCACTGAGTTGATTGAATAATTATGTAGGCATGAAACAATAGAATACCTATTAAATGGCTCGTTAAAGAGGAAGTGTGTTTACTTGCACGAATGAATGAGCTCACAAACATTCTCCGGAAATTATTTTTATTTTTTAATCGAAGAGTTCAAAGAGCACGGTAATAGCAGTTTTCATGAAAGTCACTAAAAAAAAGAAATCTGATGTGAAGCACTCACACGCCCGCTAACCACACTGTTAACAATTATATATATATAGACAAATTTTCTTTAAACTTCAGATTTTACTCGTTTGTACTAATATATATATATATAGAGAGAGAGAGAGAGAGAGAGTTAGTGTAGTTACCTATCCAGGCAATTAAAAGAATTTACATTATAGTTCAGTAGACAGCGCTAATATTGCAAAACCAAATAAAATTTGAAATTTAACAATGCAAATTCCTCAAAAATTCCTAAAAACATTATTGAAAAAAGCTACAAATCCAAATGATATGTTTATACAATGTGTGCAGATGGTATTCTAAGTTTAAACGAAATCGTTTTCAAGATAAGTTGAAAAAATTTAATAACCTCTGCTGTAAAGCACACTTCCGGTCAACCGAAAACGGCCAGCCATTTTCGAGAAAATTACTAAAAACGAATTCGTATTTCCGGTGAAAACTCATTTTCAAAAATTTGTTTCGATTGCAATACTTCCACGTACGCCAAGTAATAGAAAGTAAATAAAACTCAAGGGGTAAAAAAGTAATGATTTAGTAAATGTTTACTTCCGGTTGAAGAGTTTGAGGTAAAACTTCTGTTGGGATCTCTAGTGATATCGAAGCAGAATATCAAATAAGTCGCGCGTTTTTGTATTTTTTTAAGCCGTAAGAGATAATAATAAAATGGCATTGGAGTGCCGATATTTCAATTCATTTAACCTAATCAAAAATTCAATTAATATTCATGGATGTAAATATTTAAAACGTTTAATATAGCCGGCAGCAATGAAATGCAGAAAATTCTTTGTAAAGTAGGCGGGTCTGGGTGGGGGGCTCTTTAAAAAAAAATTCCAACAAGACAGACGCAGCTTGGCGTCTTCAATAAAAGAATGTTCTGGGCTGGGGATAACATTGTTTCACATAAAGATGACGGACTTCCAGGAATCTGTATCGTGTCTCTACAGCAACTCTCCTATCTCTTAGCTGTTATCTCTCTCATTCTCTTTGTCCTCGACGAAATATTTAAAAATGCTTATGAATATATTGAAATATCATGTGAATTTAAGTATTTAATAATGAATTTATTTTACATTCACGAAATATTCATAACTGAGTTCTTAAAGGAAATAATATATTTTGAGAAACAATGGTTTCGATCAAAACACAACAACCGGAAGTGTGATTTTTATTGTCTGGATTTTCCATTTTCCACAGAGATTTCCTAAAATTGCCACCAATGAGTTTCTCTAAACTTTGTATACTCTCTATTCACAAAAATGGCCAATCATCTTTATTTGAATTTTTTGCTGGGAAAAATTGATTATTCGTTGTAACATTTGGAGAAGCTGAGACATAGCAACTTTAAATTGCACAACCAGTATTTCCGGGTTGGATGACAGCGCTATCATGCAGTCTACTTTCTAGTTCGTTCACTATCTCGTTCTCTATACGTTTGTTAAAAGATTGCAGATGAAAATGAAAATCTGCCAATTAAAATCATAATATTTGCTGCAAGAGAAAGTCGTTTCACTTCAATTTTTATTTTTTCTTACTCTCGGTAAAACCAAGTACTGCGCTCGTAGCAAATTATCGGAAGTAAGTTTTCATCGGAAATCCATGTTCTGAAGTTCGAAAAAATGTTTTTAGCGAAAGATTTACTGTGTGTGAAAATGTCAGGAAGCTGAAACTTAATAGATAGAATTCATTAACTGCAACTGGAATTTCACTATTTTTTTTTGTTTTTGTTTTTCGCAATTTTCAGGAAAACGGCTCCGACAGTTTCTCAAAACTTCGTATACTATCAATACACGCATTAATACGTACCTATCACGTTTATTTGAAGTATTTACCCGGAAAAAATGATTGAGAAAACACACACACCCAGACAAATAGATAGATAGATAAGATGTTTATTACTTTTTCTTTATATCTTAAATAGACACAACAAATATTCACAATATATCACAAAGACAATGATCTACGACTGTCTGTCAAGTTGTTATCTCAATATATTAAGAAGTA
This sequence comes from Triatoma infestans, assembly GCA_011037195.1. Lineage (NCBI taxonomy): Eukaryota > Metazoa > Arthropoda > Insecta > Hemiptera > Reduviidae > Triatoma > Triatoma infestans. The sequence continues at coordinate 136,265 of JAAEAF010003169.1, read as the reverse complement.
GTGACGATAATAATAAGCAAAAAACAATTCATGCTTCAATAAAGTAACAATAATATACTCCTCCAATTTAACATAAAAATAAAATCAAACTGAAATAACGGGAGATATTCATCCTGAGAAAAAAAAACATTCTTCTTGAAACTAATAATTATGTTTCGTTTTAAACTAAAAATTAAATTCATTGATTAAAAAATGTCTGTGATAATATGCTGATTTGATAAACTTGACTAAACTGATTCAGTCTCCACCATTTAAATAAAACAAGCATTCTTCTTTGTTCAATTTAACCCTTTTAAAACAATTATATGCTAAATTCTTTCAAAATTGGGCACACTGCTACTGAAGTGAAAGGTATCTTCCATAAATATTAAATTACTTAAAGAACAACAGAAATTATGTAACTGATAAAATCATTGCAACCACTGTACTGAAATGGTATACTCTACTATCCCCCACTGGAACCCACAAAAATAAATTTTCCCAATAAAATGTTTCAAATAAATGGGTACTTACGGGTGGGTACTTATATAGTGCAGACTTTATAAAAAGTTTAAGGGAAAACGTTGGAGCCGTCTTCATGTCAGATAGGTGTGACTGTACCTAAACAGAATACCAAATTTGAGCTACCTGCGATTGTTCTGTTTTGAGATCATTTGTTAACTCTCCCTTTCTCCTTTCTCTCTCTCTCTCTCTCTCTCGCACACACACACACACACACAAACATACATGTGTAAAGATCACAATTTTTCCTCTTACCAACAGTAGCCCGTGAAGGCTTTATTGGAACTCTCATTGGATCTGAATCTGCGGCATCTCAAAATATCTCAGGTGTGCAGCCATCAGAGCTGCACGATCAATCACAAGATCAAAACTCCAGGCCAGAGGCAGGTGAAAAATTTATTAAGAGCTGTTCGTCCAGGCTTACTGCAGAATTACTCCAAGGCCATGCGACCATAATGATGTCTGTAGGCTTCATTACTGGCCACTGTAGACTTAAGAAGCACGTGCTCAGGCATGGGCTTGACAACGGATAGGCTGTGTAAATTTTGTCAGGAAGAAGAAACAGCAGTACACGTACTGTCAGTGTGAGGAGCTTATAAGGCTGATACGCCTTCAACTTTCCAACAAGATTCACTCCCTCTCTCACTCTCTCTCTCTCCCTCACTCTCTCTCTCTCCCTCTCTCTCTCTCTCTCTCACTCTCACTCTCTCTCATTCTCTCTAGCTCTCCTCTCACTTTCTTTCTCTTACTGTCTCTCACTATCTCTCTCACTCTCTCTCACTCTCTCTCTCTCTCTTACTCTCTCACACTCTCTCTCACACTCCCTCTCTCACTCTCTCTCACTCTCTCTTACTCTCTCTCACTCTCACTCTTACTCTCTCTCTCACTCTTACTCTCTCTCTCACTCTTTTTCTCACTCTCTCCCTCACTCTAAACGCTCTCTCTTACTCAGGACTCCTAAGTTTAATAAAACAGACAGGGCTTGAGAGAGTGCTCAGTCTGGTGGGTGCTCTAATGGACACTCAGGAATCTCACACTAAAGCCTAATTAAACAGACAGAGCTGGAAATGGCATTGCAACTTGTGGATACTACAATAGACCCATAGGGGTCGCGGTGGCGTAGGCTGGATAACCAACCCCCACAGAATCTACCAACGGTAAGTGAGAGTGGAAAATGAACATATTTTACTTAAAAAATTTAATAATAAATTACCTATATTAGGGTAAATTTATAATTAGATGAAATGATTAAAATTAAATTATAATAATCTTCGTGTTAAAATTTAATTTGGACACTGGAAATTAGTACATATTATTATTACATTATTTTAATTACATTAACCACCTGGTGGGAAATACAGCGCGGTAAATATTTGTTTCCATATTTTCATGTGGCCTAGTAATTAAATACAGTTTTTAATTAAATTTCTCGTTTTTAATCATTATATAAATTGGTTAATAAGTTTCATGTAATTGATAAAATTAACAATGTCCAAGTATTAAAAACAGTATTAATATTTACATCGTTTAAAATACATCAAGTTCAATGTTGGAAATTGGATATTTTTTTTTTTGTTATTTGAACAAAGTGTTGTGTTGGCTAATTAGAATTATAGCTTACTTCATTGCTGGAAGCTTTCTCCCAGCCTGAGTTGATTGACTCAGTATTGTGATTTAGTAATCAGCAATCGGGAACCAGGTTGACAAATGCCAATTATAATGCGATATGGATAACGATCCTCACATATTTCCCAATTAAAACTGCTAACGTTAGGTCTTATCCTATTTATAGCATCCACGATATTGTCTATTTCATGCTAATGAACTAGAGGGGTATCATGGCCATAGATGGACAAAATTTAGGCATTTTCCTTTCTTTCTTTTTTTAAAGACTTCTTTCACGTTTTGTTATTGTATTTCAGCATCATGGATTATGTGTTTGTGATTTGTAATTAGTGCGTGTTACCAGCGTCTCTTATTAGTGAAAAACCGCACAGAGTTTTGTATTTGATATCCCGTTGAAATATCAATTCCGGATCTAACATGAAGTTTTCGATCAAAAGTAGTCACCCGGAAATGGTACTTCACTATTCTTTTTTTTACTTTCTCTTATTCCTTCCTGTTATCCCTTATACTGAGGAAGTGTTGTAATCGTGTCAAATTTCTTGATATTGAGTACTCACCGGAAGTAACGTTTTGAGCTCACCTTAGTCCGAGAAGGATGATTTTAGAAATCGGTCTGTGTGTGTATGTATGTGTGTTATAGCTCACAAACGAAAATCGCAGAAAGTCCAAACTTGACATTCCTTTAGGATCACCACAGTTCATACAGTACCTAGCCAAATTCCTCAACTGGACTACAACTGTACTGAATGGTTTTCTTCAGTTTTTTCTATTCCCTCTAAAACAGGCTTTAACGGTTTTCTTTAAACTCAGTGTAGTAACTACACAAACAAACCTCTACCATTTTTATTTGCAGCATTTATCTGGAAAAATTCATTTAAGGGAACTTTTGTAGAAGGGTTATCCTCTAAAGTGCTGTTTCAATTTATTATAATTCTACCATCTAGATAATATGTTATATCATCTAAATTCAAATTCATCATTATTGAATTTAAATATGATGCCAATGTTCCGAGTTTGAAGAAAATCAGATGCGGAACACCCCCCACCCACCCCACTATTTATTGAACAGTTTTTTCAGATTTCTGCGATTCTCTCAAAAATACCTTCAACTATTTTTTTAAACTTGATACAATATCAACTACACATAAAAGGTCCTCACGCGTTGGTCTAGTGGCTAGTGCACTCGCCTTTCGTGCGAGAATTCAGGGTTCGATTCCTGTGAGGGCAAAGTTGACCCATCATCGTGATAAAAAGTGGTGGGAAGCGCCCTAGATAGTGAGGGTATGTGGAAACTAAACGGCGTAGGAACTGCGGCGTGCCTACCACACGTCCCCTATTCAAATCGCGTCTGGCAAGCTTTGGCCCTTCATGGGCTGTTGCGCCATAGATTTTTTGTTTCTTTTACACATACAAAGAGCTACAACTTGTAATTTGAAACATGTCTCCAAAAAAATTCATTTAAGGGACTTTTGTGGAGAGTTGGGGTTATGTTTTCCTCTAATGCGCTATTTTAGTTTATTATAGAATTTTATATCATCTAATATTAATCAGAATAGAATTGATTACGGACAAAATTTCGAGTTTGAAGATTAATGGTTGACCGGAAGTGTGTTTTTACTAAACAGTTTTTCCAGTTTGGGGGGGGGGGGGATTTTCTCCATAAAACACCTTCTAAGTTCATCAATTTTGTTGCACTAACTATGAATACAGAGACCTATTGGGAACTTTGTTCAGGGGAGTTCATTTAGTAATTTGACTAAGTTTGGATTCTCTAATTGATATAAAATGGAGAATAATGGAAGACAAGCAAACATTTAGTGAACATTATAAGTTTGAAGAAAACTTGGCATTTATTGTTCTGTTAACATCAGATAATGTTCAAACGGTGGTAGTTCTAGATTGTTGGCGCTCTCTACATTGTAATCATTCTATTGCTGCCATGGTTGGGCAGGTTGCCGCCCCTTGTATTGCCGCCCCTGAGTATATTGATATTAGGGCAAATAATCAAAATTTGAAATTAAAAAAAAATTGTCGTTTCATTTGTAACTGTATTCAAGAGGATTAAATGAAAGTCGTGTGTAGCTTACACATCAGATTTTCTTGAAACAAATTGCACTAAATACTATATTTCCGTTTTGAATAAAAATGTTTTCTGTCGTATATCGGGGACTTGTTTGCATAATAAATTTATATATATTATGTATATATATAGTATGTATATTCATAACAAGTACATAAAACTCTCTCGTATGCCCTCGGAAAACAAAAAGAAATATGGACGGGGGTATGTGAAAAAACCGGGCATTTGGTTAATATTATTACGTTCTATTTTCATTGTTTTGCCGTCGATTTTATTTTTAAAACAGAAAAAGAAGTTTTATTTGTTTTTTTTATTTTTTTTTCCCCCGACATTTACAATTTCCAAAGAGTGAATGAGAATTTGCTCCGTGTGAGAAAAACATTTACCTCAACAATAAAAATATATGAACCATTTTGCTTATCATTTATTGTGCGTTTTATTTGATTTTTTTTATTTATAGTTTGTAGGTATTTCTTCATACAAAGTAAATATATCCTAAAGAAAAACAAAAAAATATATGTTACAAAGCTTTTATTTTCAAAATGGTTTTGTATTTCTTACCACCAAATTTTTTTTTACGTACATACCTTAATTTACATATTTATTGTGAACATTTCCGGATTTGTGTATTTTACTTTCTCTTACTTACTAGTAATACTTACCTCTGGTAAGAGGAAGTATTGTAATCGTGCCAAATTTTCGATATCGAGTTTTCACCGGAAATATCCGTTTTGAGGTCCCCTCAGTCCAAAAAAGTGGTTTTAGCAAATGGTCTGTGCGCGCGTGTGTGTGTGTATATGTAAACAGCATAGCTCAAAAACGAAAAATCGTAGAAAGTTCAATCCTGATATTCCGTTTAGGTATCACCGCTAATGGGTCATCTGTCAAAAATTCATCAGCCGGAAGTACGACTTTCGGCGGACTTCGAGGAATTTCATTACATTTGGTACACTAACTATAAAATTTGTCAATTTCATGTTTGTTGTGGTGGTTGGTTCCGCAGAGCTGGAAAGCATCAGAGACATTTTCCATGGTAACCTGCTTCACATGATGACCACAAAATGAAGCAGGCTACCACGGAAAATGTCTCTGATGTTGTCAATTTCAGTTTTGAAAACTGGAGTAAGAGAAAGTTGTGTGAGTGTTTCACACCAGATTTTGTTTAACTATTATTAATAAAAACATGAACAATTTTTTTTTTTTGTTTTACCTTTTTTTTTTACCTTATTTTTCTTCAGTTTTCTATTAAGATCAATTGGGTCATATCATTGGTGGTATGGGATGACCGATTTGAAGTTATGGGGGAGGGCAGGTGTTTGGTTTCCTAAAAATGTCATTTAATTAAATGTAGATTCTCCCCCCCCCCCCGCCCCCCCCCCCCCCCACTGATATAAAATTGAAGGAGGAGTAAACATTTAGTAAACCATACAAGTTTGAAGAAAATTTGTCCAATTATCGTTCTGTGTAAACTGCAGCAAGAGAAAGTTGTGTGAGAGTGTCTTACACTAGATTTCTCTTGCTGAAATCAATTTCACTATAACCGAAGCCCAGATCTATATTCTCTAAATATAATTGAAAATAAAAGGACAAATAACTCAATTTGTATTATAATAAATAAAGTTATAAGACCAATATAAAGGAAGATAATGATAAAAATTACACATTATTGTCTCTATTACAAACGCTGCCATATTACAATGTTAGTAACTCTCTGTACTAATGGTAACAATAACGTGACACAATGAACATCTTTTTAATAACATTTCCAGTTTGTATTGCAGCGCTGGAATTCTATTATTATCATTTCCGCTTCATATCTGTGACTATTACATTTATCTACTTATTCGTTGTAATGGTGTTAAATGTTCTGGCACTATGTTATAATACGCTTTTAGTAAAATTACATCTATTAGGAAATTTAATTAATGAACATTTCTTTATTGGATTTTTGCTTTCTTTTATTGCCATATTTATTGTTTCTAATTTTAATAAAAATGAAATAATTAATTAAAAAAAAGTCTAAATATTTTTTCCCATTAATATTCCCTTAATGGACTTCCGGACAATGATGGCTTTCCTTTAGAAATTCTGCAGGTTGTTTTAATTTTTTCTTTATCTCTGTTTTTTTACATTCTCTCTCTCTCTCTCTCTCTCTCCTCTCTTTCTGTCTCTTTCTCAGGAAATTCATCCTGCTATTTCTTTTTTGTTCATCATAATGTTTTAATCCTTAAATGCCTTCCACTCTTTAGAAAAAAACATTTTTTATATTCGAATACTTTTACTTAATTAATTCTGTGAAGCGTGTACAAATTTAGATATAAAAAATTAAAAAAAGGACTTTTACAATTTAAACTCTACATTGAGGAAAAAAATGCGTAAATCCTAGAATGGAAAAATAAATGTATAAGAAAATACGTGAATTATATTTGAACATAAAATATGCAATAATTTTGTGGTGTTTATTGATAATTAGGGTGACTTTTCACTAGGATTTCCAGTCCGGGTAACAATTTCCTTTTCTTTTTACTTGAGGCTCTTTTCGTAGAAATTCTTAATTATTTTGCAATGGCGGAAAGTAATGTTTTTTTTAATAACTTTTACAATTTCAATTGATGATTTTCCATTAAATTTGGATCTTACAATACATTTATTTATAATTAATATTGGTGTACATCTAGTACAAAATATACAAGAGAGGCAGCTTTATTTTCTTCGTTGTTCACAGTACAAGGACAACAAGCACCATAATCCTTGGTACCTGTATAGTGTGCGTTCTACCGCCATGATTCTGGTATAGTATGTGTTCTACCGTCATGTGATTCTGGTATGGTATGCGCTCTACCGTCATGTGATTCTGGTATGGTATGCATTCTACCGTCCTGTGATTCTGGTATGGTATGCATTCTACCGTCATGGATTCCTGGTATGGTATGCATTCTACCGTCACATGATTCTGGTATGATATGCACTCTACCGTCATGTGATTCTGGTATGGTATGCATCTACCGTAGTGATTCTGGTATGGTGTGCACTCTACTATAAAAATTAAAATTAAAACTACTGTTTCCAATACATTTATTATCACGGTTGAACTTTACTTATTGTTGTCCCTCAGATAGTAAGCGCGCAAAAAATAAAACAGTGATCCACTTATTTTCGAGTGTGACCGGCTAAAGGTTCTTTTGGGTCCAGGGGGGGATACGGAGGGCGGATTGTTGTACTTATTAGAGTAGAGCACATATGTTTTATCATATCAGGGTTGGTAGAGCGCACACTATTCATCATCACCAATTCTTCTATTATTCACCAGTTTTATCAGTTCTCCTTCTTCAGTTTCATTATATTCTTCACTTTGGTCTTCCTTTTTACCAGTTTCTTCATCCACTTCAATTACTTCCTCATTATTATTCACTAGTTTTATCGTTTCTTCTACTTCTTGTTTATTACTTCTCGTATCAACACATGGTGGTAATAACTGAATCTGTGAGGTCGTACTCCTTTAAAACTATATTTTCGAAACTAATTATTCACCTGAGGTAGATATTTTAGAATGAGTCAGTTGGGTCCGAAAAAAGGTAAACAGAGTTCTGTATCAGAGACATTTTCCGTGGTAGCCTGCTTCATTTTGTGGTCATCGACCGATTTCGGGCGTTCGCCCATCATCAGGATGCGTTTTCAGACAATGCGACAACACAGACTTGCACAGAGCAAATTCAGTTCACACACTCCTGTATGTGGATTAAATATTCAAAAACCAATTATCAAAGGAAGCTGAAGCTTGATAATCCGTTCAGGCATCACCACAGGGATTTGCCGCCCAGATTTCGGTCAAAGTCCTTTAACATAGAATCGTGACTTTCTAAACTAAACTTTTTTTTCATTTTCGGATTTCTACTGTAATTGTGAAAAAAAAAAAAAACCTTCCAAATTTTATTCAACTCAGAATTTTGCCAAAACATTTAATTCTACTCAAAATTATATTGATGGAAGAACAGTACTGGTTGTAATGTTGTTCATATCCCACCCCTCAACCAGAATAATGTCTAAACACTGTTTTCCTATAAAAAGTGTTGGTCTAGTAACCATGCCAACACTAGACCAAAGAATCTCATTGCAATCACACAGAAACAAACACACAGAAATTTAGCAGCGATATTTTACTATAAAGAATTTCTCCTATAATTCTTTGGGAGAAAATGTCAAAACAATTTTTGTCTTTAGTTGTTTTTCCTCACATTACGTTATTGACAATTTATACATGTAAAAATATAAATTTTCTTTCTTGGTACAATATATTTTGATAAAATAAATAAAACTTGAAATAACATTAATATTATTTCCGTTGTCAGATCTATGATTTATTCTGTTCCAATTTACTTTCATAATTTTTTTATTTTAAATTATAAATAAATAAAATAAATTAGATTTCATGCAAAGCGCGATTGAAAATAAGCCCAGTGCTTATCCGTTTCAGCTACTTAGCATACAATAAAAAACACACGCACAGTGGTATGCGGCAAAATCCCAACCTGACCGGGTAACTAGAATTTACTTTCAATCGTTGTTGGGATAACGTCCTTTTTCTATTGATTCTGAATAATATTGTAGCAAGCTTCTTTTCCCAGTTAGCCACCACCCTGTTTGGGAGGCTGGAGACTTGTTTATGGGTGGGGGTCACTACCTTTCTTTTTGAACTGTCCAATAACGGGGAACCCAATAAGAACGGGTATAAAATTGTTTCCTGCTGCCTCTTATCCGCCATTATCCAGATCTGTTCATTCCCTGTATACCTCTTTTCTCGTACACGCACACACACACAAACATAAGTTCTCTTTTTAGGAAGTTAACTGTTTGGTTAACTTACCTGAGCTTTTTTCACTTATCACCGTCTATAAAATATTTTCTTTAGTTCTACTTTGTGCCCAAAAAAACACACATAACAATACATGTGAGTACCAATCCATAATTTCCTCCCACAGCGATTACTAAAATTTTAAATGACCAATTGTCTTTATGCTTGGAATTTTCTGTTAACTTTAAGTTGTTCTTTATTTTACTTATCTAGAGACTCTGAGAAGAACTATAGTTGTGTAGTTTGGAGATGAACTTAAGGACAAGGATTTTTATAACTCTTAAAATCCATTCCCCCCATCAAATAAAGTTTCAAATGAGAGTGAAATTCTAAATTTGAAGAAAAATTCATGTACGCTGAGTGAAGCAGTAAATGAAAATCGTAAAAGTCTTCCACCATAAATTTCTTAATCTCTCTTGTTACTAAGGTGAGAAGAAGACGGATGGCGATCGTGTCAAATTTTCATGAATCTTTCAGTTTTCTCCGGATGTATATTCTCATATATAGAGGGTGGGAGGGAGAAAGCTCTTCATGATTTTGACATGCAGATTTCTGTCTATCCGAGAAGCACAAATTATATGCTATGAAGGATATCCCATATTGTCCAGTAACGTGAACCCAGCCGCGTATTTAACGATTCTATAATAATGAGGTATAACCCAAGTTATGGTTCAAGAACCCGGAAGTTACTTTTTAAAAAGATATTTATTTGAGAATATAATACAATAATGATTACAACACTTTAAGGTAATGGTTAACACTAGTAATACTATAGGCAACTTCGAACTGTACTGTACGGTGGTGAGCTTGGAACTGCCTGCCTGCTGGCCGGGACTATTTATATGTTGTCAGCTCCTGCTGACGTAACAGTGGTAATTTTCCTAGAGGTAGCGTCATAACTCCTCCCTCCTTAAGTTTGGAGCTTCTGCGACAATTGGCATGGAAGTCCAGGGTAGATATGTCGAGGTATGCGTTGTAGTTGTTCTCCTTCTGTTGCGCCCGGATTCGTCTGCTTTCTACAGACATAGTAAACATACAAAGGGGGCAACAGTAGTAGAAGTATTGGAATGATAATAAGATAGTAGAGATGTGCCGAGTCCCTGGGTGTTTCTTCTAGTACTTCCAGTGGTTCCATCTTTAGGTTGATTTTGTACAGATTTTCAAAAGATATAATTATGTTGGTGTGAGTGAGCGCTTGTGCAGTGGTTAATATGCTTTTGGAATCTTTATATATGGGTATGGCTTTGCTGTCTAGTAGAGTTTCGTCTTTGTTTAATTTTATGAGGCTAGTGTTGGTCAAGAATATAGTGTCATTATGGTTGTCCTTTTTTATTACTATCCTATTGGTCCTGAAGGTTAAAAAGTGGTCCACAAAAGGGATGTATTTGATAAATGGTGCACTTGATGTGTATACAGTCTTGCATGCTACGGGGTTGATGTTGGTGATGAGTTGGCGAATACAATCGTTTTGGATGCTGGTTTTGTTGTGGCAGTACATAGCGCTGTTGATTTCCTCACAGGTGGCTGTAAATAACTCATCTTGGATTTTTAGGATCAAAGGTGGATGGACATGAATTGTCAGGAGGTGGTTATCTCTCTCTATAGGATAGGATAAGAGGAAGTACGTCTCAAAGGAAGGGGTTTTTAGGGGAACGCTAATAAAGTAGTAGATGTTCCAAGTTTTTATTGAGCAGTGTACCTTGCTTAATTGCCAAAGTGCTTCTATGTCAGGGGTTATGAATGTTACATTATGAGATCTTTGTAGCGACTCAAGATCTTTGAGAAGAAAGATGCTAGAATGGATAGTGTTTAATCTACAGAATTCTAGAGAGTTTTCCATGTCGTCAATTTTGTTTGCGATAAGGACCAGGTTAAAGAGGATAGAATTAAATTGCTGATTAAGCTCATTTTGGCTAACTATAGGGTTGGAGAAGAAGGTTGTCATTTTGTCATTGTTGGTTCGTATAATCTCTATATCGTGATTGAATTCTTCAATTACTCGCTTGTTTATTGCCATTTGGGTTTTTAGGTTATTTTGGAGGTGAAAACTGTTTCGTTCAATAGTGTTAATGACTTTGTCGTATCGTTCCTTGTCGTCACTGTCCATGTTTCCGGTTAACCAGGAAATGGCTTTACCTAGGCCATTGATGAGTCCGCGTTTCGTTCTGGATTTGTTAAGGGTTAAATGGTCTAATTTATTACGGAGATAGTAATAATATTTAAAGAATGATTTTATTTGGTTCGTCTTGTTGAGTTGGTACGTGGTGCTGATAACGGTAAAAGTCTTATCTAATTCTATGTCAATTAATTGCACGTCAGCGATATGTATAAACGTATAGTATCTGTCTATGACGTAAGCTGGGCGGAAGGCAATAGGCAACATTCCAGATCCGTGCGTCAGGTCAGTTATCTCTAGGCTGGTGATTAAATTACTCATTGCTATCAGTTGCAATATGTGCAGAATTGCTAGGTTCCCCATTGTCAGCGATTGTGATATGTGCGTCATTGCTTGCACCTGCGTCTGTAACAGAGATAGTTTGCTGTGTGAATTTTCTTGGTCTTTTTAATAGATTAGGATGCACTTTAAAAGATTTCCTTTGAGTGTTTACTAATTTAGTTTTTTGAGAATAGTTTCCTCTTTTAAATTTTGGCTTGGCTTTGCCATATTGTTTGTCACGTATGTAAATTTCGCCTTCCGGGATTTCTATATTTTCTCTGGTCTGGTTTAGTCTGTTAGTCCGTGTTTCTTTTTCTTTTTCGATGACTTTTTTAAGTGCATGTGCTATTTGTTCCCTGTCCTCATGGTATTCCTTAACTTTCTGTTCTAAAATCAGGTCTTGCGCGTAAGTGGTAGTTTGTATTCCAAAGGTGATGTCGTTTGGTGTCATTTTTAGGTTAGAAACAATGGCGTTATTGTAGGCTATTAGTCCTAGTCTTAGACTTTTGTTGAGGGTGTAGTCTTTTCCGTGTTTTACTATGTTCATGATTTCAATTAGTGTTGAATGGGCTCGGTTTATTAGTCCGTTGGAGTCGGAATGGTTTGGCGTAGTGAAGTGTGTGTCTATGTTATTGTATTTTAGAAAGTTCTCAACTAGTCCGTTCTTGAATTCCGTGCCGTTGTCAAATTGGATTGTCTTAGGGCAAGGGAATAGGCTTAAGTAGTGTTCTAGAGCGGTTACGATTTCATTAGCAGAGGAGGTCCTAATTACTTGTCCGTATAGTCTTTTGGAGAAGCAGTCTATCAGGGTGAAGATTTGTTTTCCGTCGTAGTGTAGTATGTCCCCCTGCAGTCTCTCGAAGGGTTTGGAAGGAGTAGGGGTAATTTCATAGATTTGTCGTATTGGTCTCCGTTCGTATTTTACTTCCTTACAGAGCGAGCAATTGTTGATAGTTTTTGTTATGTGTTCGAGCATTTTCGGCCAGTAGTATCTTTGGGATAAGTTGCCGTAAACTTCGTGGATGCCTCTATGTGCGGTTTTACCTATGTGTCGGTTTAGGATTATTTCCTCCTGTTCTGAGGTGTCCGTTATGTCAAGTCATTTGGTGTAATAACGATTAAGTTTAACCGTAGGGAATTTTTCTTTTACTATTTCTGATAGATGGCCAAAGATTTGGTCGTATATCTGTTCGTCAATGGAATTTTCGATAGGAGGTGAACACAGGACGCCATATGTATGGTTCGGTTGTAAGTACTCTAGGCAGTATTCGTCTATGTCGTTGGAGTACGGGTACCTAGTGTACCAGTTATACCTAGTTTTGTTGAAAGGTCTGTCGATTGGGATTTTTGTCTCTGGGTTACCGCGGGTCAGGACAATTTGAAATTTTTCTACGTTAATGCAACGGGTCTTGTCGTCTATGATTTTAATTTGGCTGTTAGAAGATTCTTGAGAGTACTGCGTTTGCAAGCTCTCATTGTCGTCTTCGTCAGTAATGTTTAGGACTCGTGCTAGGTCTTCTAGGATTTCGTCCCTGGTTTCAGGTGAATGGGCAGAAAGGAATTCGGTTAGGACTTCTTCTGGATTTGGAGAAGAGGTTTCTAAGGCGTTTAGGTTTTGTTCCTCTGGTGGGTTTCGTGATAAGGCGTCTGCTACCACGTTACTTTTTCCTTGTACATACTTAACGTCAAAGTCGAAGTCGGCTAATTGTAGTTTCCACCGGATAAGTTTAGAGTTTGGTTCTTTTAGATTATGTAGCCACTTTAGAGGTTTGTAGTCAGTCTGTATGATAAACTTACGTCCGTATATGTAGGGTCTGAAATGTTTACACGCCCAAACGATAGCTAATAGTTCTTTTTCTATTGTGGAGTAATTCTCTTCCTGTTTGTTTAAGGTGCGGGAGGCAAAGGATATAGGAAGGTCTTTTCCGTCGATGTTCTGGGATAGGACGGCTCCTATTGCGTAATTGGAGGCGTCCGTGGTGAGGATGAACGGTTTCTCGAAGTTGGGCAGTTGTAGGATGGGACTGTTTTGCAGAAGGGATTTTAAAGTGTCGAAGGCTTGTCTGTAATTGTCGTCAATTACTATGTCTCTGTCCTTTCGTCGTGAGTGTGTCAGAGGTCTGGCTAGTTCTTAATCATTTTCCTGTACTAGCCAGTAAGACCAAGGAATTGTTTGATTTGTTTCTGTGTCTTGGGAAGTGGAAATTTAGCAATAGCGTCTAGTTTGGCCGGGTTAGGTTGTATGCCTTTGTCGGAGATGATGTGTCCTAAAAAGAGAAGTTCGCGTTTGAAGAATCCGTTTACTCAAGCTGAATTTTTAGATTATGTTGCCTAAGTTTGTCAAAGACCGTCTTGAGGTGTTTTATGTGCTCTTCCAAGCTGTCCGAAAATGATAATGTCGTCCATGTATACTAGTACGTTAGGGATCCTAGAAAAGATGGAATTCATCGCCCTTTGGAAAGTGGGGGAGGCGTTCTTAAGACCGAAGGGCATGCGTAGGAATTCGTAGTGTCCGTTTTCAGTGGAGAATGCTGTCTTGGGGACTGATTCGGGGTCCATCTCGATTTGATGGAACCCTGAAGCTAAGTCGATCGCGGAGAAGTAAGTCGCGCGTCCTATTTTACCGAATAAGTCTTCAATGTTAGGAAGGGGGAATTTGTCTTCGACAGTCTTGTTATTAAGTTTGCGGTAGTCTATAACCATTCGTATTTTCTTTTTACCTGAGGCGTCTGGTTTTTTTGGTACTACCCAAATTGGGCTGTTATAGGGGGAGTTAGAATGTTGTATTACTTTGTTTTCCAATAGTTTGTCAATTTCCGCTTGTACGTCTTTTCGATAGATTTCCGGATATCTATAGTTTCGAGTGTAAACTGGATTTTCGTCAGTGGTTCGAATTTTATGTTTCAGTAAATCGGTACAGCTTAGTCTGTCGTGCTCTCTTTTAATTATTTGGGGGTAGTTTCTTACTAATTCTATTATTTTATTTTTCTCGTCTGAGTTCATGTGCTCAGTTCTAATTAACCTAGGGATTTCCTTTTTTATTTCTCCTAATCTAGTATCGTCAGACATTTCGGGACAATTGGTCACTACTATGTCTGGCATATTTATGCTAATTTCCTGCGGTTCGTCGATATCCATAGGTTCGGGGCAAATGGCCATGACTTCCTTGGATTCAACTTCGCACAAGATTTTATTATTCCTAATGCTATAAAGGCCTTCTTTTATTGTGACCTTATCGTTTATTTCTATATTCTCATTAATTAATCCGTTTTTTAATTCTTTATTTTTTACCGGAAGTTCTATAAAATTAACTCCCTGTTCTAATTTTATTACGTTTAAGTTATTTTCAGGGATATCAAGTGTAAATTTTAAGGGGATTATACCCTGAGGGGAAGAAAGGATATTCTTATTTAAGTCTATACTCATTCCTAGTGCCTGCATAGTTTTGTGTCCTAAGAGTATGTCGTATTTGTCCGAAAAGGGGAATACATGGAATTTAGTTTCTAAGTTTACGTGAAATGTGTCTTGTATGTTGAGGGTGCAAGATTGTTCTCCATTCTTCTTTCCAGCGGGTGTAGTTATTATGAATGGGTCGTTGGATAGTGTTATGTCAGTTGGGACAACGTTGGGATTTATGTAGTTTTCTGCTGATCCGGTGTCGATGATCCATTTCAGTCTGTATCTGTCCTCAAAGTGTGGGAGAGACTTGTCTACTAGGTTTAGGTTGAATTCGGGGGGCCTTCTTGGCTCCCGTGGCCAACGTCTAAAAAATGATCAAACTTTTCCGTTATTTTGTCTAGTGAGTTCTCTAAGCGGGAAAGTTTGTTTTCGTAAGCCTTGTCTGGTTCCGAGTACTTTTCAGGTTGATCGTCATTTTGGCAGTGAATTAGTTCGTGAGGAGAGATGTAATCTTTGAACCTGGGTCTGCCTGCAGTACGCATAGACACCGTGTTTTGAGAGAAGTAACCAGGAGGTAGTCTGGGTCGATTAAAGGGGTGATCCGGATTGTTTGGATTATTAGGATTGTTGGATTGTCCAAAATTTGATCGTTGAGGTTGTTGCAGTTGTGGCTGCGGTCTTTGTCGGTAAAGTTTGAGGTGTCTGTTCTATAGGCCTGGGATTATATTCAATTGGTTGGTACTGGTAGTTAGGGGCTTGAGCCATGGGGACGCGTGGTGCGAAGTGTTGTGGATTCGGTCTGTAAGAGTATTGGGTATTCGGTCTGTAAGGCTGTTGGGGTTGGTTATAAGGGTTTGGTTTTCGGAAGGGTTGGTTGGGTCTTCTAGGACCTGAGAGAAGTTTAAATTAGCTACAATGAACGAACACTTATTATAGATAATGTTTCGTACCTCGTCTAGAGTGCTAGGGTCGAAGATCATGATGTGATTACTTAACGTCGGGGGCAGGCATTTATATATGTGAAAAATTATTTCTCTATCAACCCGGGTTATCAGTTGTTTCAGGGTGTCCGCTGTGAGTCCGTCTAGTTTAAGTCTAATGTACACTAAATTACGTAGTTCCTGGATCCTATTGACGAAGTCAATGGGAGACTCTCTAGCGTGCATTTTAGTTTGTAGGATCTCATCTTTGAGTATCTCGTAAGATCTCGAGTCAGCGAAACTCTCTTTCAAGTATTTCAATAAATTTAATAGATGGTCTACGTTATGTGAGAGGAGTATGTTTCTAGCGGGCCCTAGCAATCTACTTTTAACTTTTATAAAAAGAATATTGTGGTTATAATCTCTTTCAATTATATTTTCTGCGCAGACTGTGGCGAATGCACTTTCGACAATCTCGCAAAAGAATGCTAACTCTGATGAGTTTCCGTCAAAGTAGGGGATGTGATCATAGTCTTCTTTGCAGATCTTGTAATTTATTTGGGCCATTTCAGGGATGGTTTCTTTAGGAATGACTAATTTAGAGGGTTTAAGGACAGATGAGCTACTTACAGTTTTTAAACGTTGTTGTTGACTCGCCAGCTTGCTTTTCTTTTATCGTCTGAGGATGGTCCTGGTTCTTGTGGGTCGAGTACTGCTAACAAGCCACTGATGTGGGAGCTTCAAGTCTTCTTTGATGTGGTGAGACAAATGGTCGCACTATTTGACTTAAGCCTTCGCGGTCCCTGTTCGAGCGCCAGTTATGGTTCAAGAACCCGGAAGTTACTTTTTAAAAAGATATTTATTTGAGAATATAATACAATAATGATTACAACACTTTAAGGTAATGGTTAACACTAGTAATACTATAGGCAACTTCGAACTGTACTGTACGGTGGTGAGCTTGGAACTGCCTGCCTGCTGGCCGGTGGGAGTATTTATATGTTGTCAGCTCCTGCTGACGTAGCAGTGGTAATTTTCCTAGAGGTAGCGTCATAACTCCTATGTAACCCATTGTGTTACGACTGTGTAAACCATATTTCTGCCCAGCTGTTGGATCCCTCGCTGAGACCATTCCTTGGGTTTGGAATCAAAAAACTCCTGCACTCTAGTTTCAACTTTGGTGAAGGGTAAATTTTCTCTCACAAAGAAAGTGTGCCATGGACTGCCAAACAAATGGTATTCGATGGGGAGCTAATACTGGACTATAGGGTGGATGTAGAACAAAATCAGTGTCATCAGTCTTCTGTTTTATTCTTTAGTCTACGGATGATGTGTGCCCGAGCTTTATCTTGCTGGAATAAAACTTATTTGCGATTGATCAAAGCTTTGGTAACGCTGGGCCATTTTTGAGTTCAGTCTATCTAGTGTTGGCAGTAAAGGTTGGGATTCATTTTAAATCCACTGATAAGAAATTCGTGATGAATTACATCTTCATAGTGTCAGAAAGCGCACAACATCGACTTTTTCTCAAATTGCCCTCCTGCACCAACCGGAAATGCCGTTTGAATGCAACTTAACCATTGACCGCCTGTCTCAGGATTTCGCCAGGAAACCGACTTCTCATTCATGTCACTACTCTTTTTAGAGCATGTCAAATGGATTTTTTTAAAGAAACGTTAAGTATCCATTCTACTGATGGCCAGTTGAGTTGTAAGTTATGCATCTACATCTCATTTTTATTTTTCCCATAGTATGAAGATGGCGGCTAACGGTGTCTTTAGACACTGTCAAGTTCAGCAGCGAGTGCACCAGTACTTGTGGTTGGATTTGACTACTGGACAAGTTCCTGTAAAGCATCAAAAACATCACATGAAAACCAATGTCAGCAAGTACGTTGATCAGAAACATCTTCCCCTTCAATTTCATATAGATCTTCTTTCACATCTTACCCTTCGAGCTCCAGCACCAGTATTACTGTTTTGTCCAATACTGATATAAATGAATAGTATATTTTATCATAACAGACAGTTTCGTATTCTAAAAAAGTTTATAATTGAACTTTCTATTTGAAGGGGACATGTATAGAAACAGTCTACAGAGTCTAAAGATTAATATCGCTTTTGTAAACTGAGATTATGTGGGTGGGTTTTAAATTCCATGGAACTTCTTTAGTTAGAAAAAGGGTTATTTTTTTTAAATGCCCGTTTAAAGAAGCATTTATAGAAAAGTTTAATCAAAATGTATTGCAAAAACATGTATCACGAGGGATAATTAATATTTGTTTCATAAAACACTGTATTTAATGTTGTTAATACAGTTTCTAATCATCAGACTCCAGCAAGAAGTAAACCGACAATAGCGATGGTCTATACATATGTTTTTTTCCTTATTCATCCAAAAATTATCATCTTAATGATTTTTATTACGCATCAAGCTCTAAACAGAAACTAATTTTGTTCTCTCCTTCATTGACATTTTTACCGCCAATTTGTGTAGATTGTGAAAGTGTAATGCCTTCCCTGAGTGACCTGAGAATAAGCAAGATCTATTAACGATTGGTTGTTAACTTTAATTATTTAATTAAAGAGCTGCGTCTTTATTGAAATTGTGTTTGCAACCAATACCAAAGTCTGTATAATTATTAACTGATCTGTATACCAGGTTTTCATTTGATTGCTCATCCTTGTGAAACGAACATTAAGCCAAAAAAAAAAAGGGTCCATAGTTGATGCTGGTGTTTAGAATAAGTTTTTTTGTGATAAAACCCATTGAGAATTTGTTTTGTTTGAGAATCAGTTTAGATTTTGGCATTATCAAATGAAATCTGATAACTACAACCTCTATCAAGATTAAGAGAACCGGATTAATTTCTAATAGTGTTCATTCTGAGCATCTTAGTCGCCTGAATTAAGCCAAAGGAAGTATCAATCACAAGACAGCTTTGTGCCTTCACAAAAATCTGACAATAGCAATTATCAGTATTCCATTTTATTTCACGAAAAGTCCGTATTCCTTGAATTTGTATTTAGGTTTAAGGAAACCAAAATTTTGTCCAGTATCCTGATTAAGAACTGCTCCAGTAGAAAATTCAATACCTGTATTAGTCTTTATTTAAACTTCAACCTTTATTAAGTCAAAATGGTAACCTATGCTGAACACATCCTGAGCACTTTACCCAAATCGGCATACAATGGTGGTGACATATTAATGCGCTATTAAAAAAGAAAAAAAACAGCCAGCTCTAACAAATTCACTCACACACAGTCTGTAAATATTAATATATTGCATTACACATTTTCTCTGAAAATAATTCTTATCGAACAAACGAAATATTGAGCAGATAATCAACAATTTTATTCTCAACGATAACGATCGATCACCATGTTTACAATACAAAGTTTGTAAAATAAAAATAAAATACTTTTATAGGGTAAAAATAAAATTTTCAACTTTTCTTTTAGATTGGAACAAAATGAAAAGAAAACATTGTTTCTAAGATGTGGAGAAGTTGAACAAAAGAAAAACCCCTGGAGAGATATCACACCCGACATTCTTAGTTATCGTATTTTCTTGATGCTAGAGAAAAAAAAGAAGAAGTGTGAAACATTACAAAACTTACGCAATTCTCATATTCTGAATAAATAAAAAATTTCTGAGAGCTGAATTTTTACTTTCTCTTACTCCTTCCTGGTAAGAAGAGGAAGTATTGCTATCGTGCCAGATTTTCGAAATTGAGTTGTTACCGAAATATGTTTTCAAAAAAGGTTGTTAGCGAATGGTTTGTATGTATGTATATGTAGTAGTGTGTGGAATTGTATATTTCAAACTTTTCCTTTATGAAAATCAAATGTTAACATACGTATATTTACATTTTTGAGGTTGGCAATGTTGCCGTCCGTCGAATTGTCACCTTAAGATATCCATGGTAAAGAAGAAATAAATACAGAATAATAAAATAAAATAATTTGGCGTGAAATATTCACACGACTTCCTCTGACTGCGAAATGGTAAATTTTCTTCACTCTTTCAATTCTTATTAGTGTTTAAAACCGTCGGCATTTTTATGAAGAAAATCACAAAAACTGATAAGCCTATTCAGTAAAGTCGCACTTCCGGTCAATCGATTTGCTTTAAACTGGGAATTTCGGCAACTTATATAATTCTAATTAATATATTTGGATGCCAAAACTGTATAACACATTGTTGAACTGAAATAGCACATTAGAGGAAAACAAAACCCTTAAATATGAATTTTCCCAGTGAAATGTAGCAAATAAAAGTTGTAGCTATTTAAATATGTGTAGTTGATCAAGTTTAAAGAAAATCGTTGGAGCCGTTTTTGAGAAAATCAATAAAAAACTATAAAAAAAAGTCAGTAAAGTGGCAGTTGCGGTTGATGCATTTTGCCAGAAATCTTCGTATCTGATGCGATGGGAGTACCTTAACGGTACTTTGAGATTGCTGCAACCTTTGGTTTTTGAGATATTCTGTTCACATGCACAAAAAAACAGACACATACACAAGTACAGATCATTTTTCTAAAAACCACTTTTTTGGACTCAGGGGACTTCAAAACGTGTATTTCCTGTGAAAACAAAATTTCTAAAATCTGGTATGATGACTTCCTCTTACTATTATTAGTAAGAGATACTAATAGAATAAGAAAAAAAGTAATAAAAATTACTAATAACTAACCAAATAGCTACTCTTCCATTACAACCATAACCTGACCTTCTTACTTTATAGTAAATTCAATGGTAAGGTAAATAAACAAAATAAAACCAAACACACCTTTTGAAAAAATAGGTTACAGTATAATGACAGGATGTGAAAATGTCACATAATTTCGATAAAAAGAAATCGATAAATATCAAGTATTTTCGATAATCCGGTGATTATCGGGGATAAACTTCCCAAATTTTTGAGTATAAAATTTTATTTTGTTAATGATTTTGTAAATTTTATCCTCTTAATTTTACTATTCTATTTCTATTTTTCTTTTTCTCTCTGTTTTTGATAATTTAAAGAGGACATTTTTGTATTTCAAACTTGAGACCAATATAAAATGACAAGTAATTGAAATCTAGTAACAGAATATCTCAAAACGACCATCGCATGTGACACACGAATGTTTCGGGCAAAAATCTAACAATGCGAAATGCAACTTTGCTGAATGTCTTCTTATTTTTCCATTTTTTGCTAACTACTCTAACACGAATCCAACATCGATTTTCATTAAATTTCTTATACTATCTACACAATAAAATATCTACCACTATTACTTGACATATTTTCCCGGGAAAAATTATTGTGTGGGGGGCTCTAGGGGATAGTAACGTTGAGCTTTTCTCTAAAGTACCACTTCAATACAATACATGGTTCTACCACCTGTATAATATTAATATACATTGGAAGTAAGTTCTTCTAGATTTCCAAATTTGAAGAAAATCGGCTTATGGGAAGTGCGACTTTACAGAAAAGGTTTTTGAATTTCTAGACCACAACAACCAGGATTTCCTTATACATAGCATACATATATAATTGCACAGACATACAAACCTATCACTTTTATTTCAAACGTTTTTCCAGGAAAAACTGATTTCAGATAGGTTTGTGCGGAATTTGTGACGTTAAATTTCAAATGTATGGGGTTGGTTGTAATTATTGACGCGCTCTTCACTTCCTTAACTGGGTGGATAGGTAGGTTGGAACTTGCCCCCCCCCCCCACCATCTCTATATTTATTTGAAGAAAAATTAAAATTTGAAGTTTAAAGAAAATTTGTCATTATATATATATATATATAGATACACATACATGTAATTGTATTAATAGATTAAACGTATGTAAGAAGTCGGTGGTGAGTTTTTCACACCTCATTTTTTTATTAAATCACTAATTACCTTAACTTCCAACAGATGGTTTACACAAATTGTATACTGGCACATTGGAGCCAGCCTTAACGTCTTACATCTGTCCCCAAAATCCCTCTTCACAAGTCAATTCTTCCAGAAAGATATATCAAGAAAAATTAATAGATTTTTATGCACGTAGTATACGTGCTAAGTTTTAGAGAAAACTTTGGGCCAGTATTCAAGGAATATCGAAGAAAAATGAAAAACACTGCTCTCACCTCCAGAGCCCCCAGAAATAAATTTTTCTAGAGAAAACAATGTTTCAAATAAAAGTGATAGGCCAATGTGATAGGCCAATTTATAGTAAGGATGGGAAATTTAAAGAAAATCCTTTGAGCTATTTTTTGACGAAATAAGTTTTACTGTAACACTTCCAGTTGATGGATTTTGAGCGAAACCTTGATGCCTAAATTGAATATCAAACTTGAGCTTTGTGCGATTTATCATCTTTAAGATGTTTTGTTCCTGCGCAAACACAGACCATTCGGTAGAGACTTGTTTTCGTGCTCTGTAGCCCTGTAACCTTGTATCCTTCCACTTGGCACAATGAGAGCAATGAGAAAGAAACACTATAATAGATATTTTCAAAGGAAAAGCAATGAAACCTATCAAATAATAATAACCAACATCCCAGACTCCTCCTGCAGGATGGAACAGACACGATCTGACTGAAAGAGATACAGAAAAAGTCTCCAACTAAACAACAGCACGGCCGGCACCTCACCATCTTTTCCCACTAACTGGCGGAAGGAAACTAAACAAATAAATGTTTAGAAAGTGCTTTCTCACTAACACACGAAAAAACTCAGACAATTTAAGTTGCGGTACTAAGTGGTGTTGTGTTCTGACTGTAGTACCAAGTTAACAAGGTAGACCGACGTACAAAAAGTGATATTTCCTTCCTGTGAAGGTATACGATATAAATATACTGCTGGAGGAAACAACCTTTGGGACAGGATAACTGTGGGCACAAGATGTAAGATGTCCAACATTCTACCCCCTTGCATCCACTGAATTCACACTGACATCTTCCTTGCTACAATAAATTCCTCCAACTATTATTACACTGTAGTAGGTAACCACATTTCCCACCTACCATTTCCCGGTATCTCTTTCCCTTTATATTTCTTTTTCAAAAAAAAACTAGGGGTAAGATAAAGTAAAAAAGGAACAATAGAATCCTGAAAGCTGAAATGTTTCCCGTTTTTACATCCACAAAACGACATAATGCGATCTTGAATGATCCGGTATGGATTAACCAGAAAACGAAAGATTGAAAATTGAAACTTAGTTATTCTATTTTTGGGAAACCCAAAGGTCCAAATTATTTTTCCAATCAACTGGAAAATTCCAATTTACTACCCTTTTGAAGATTTTTCTTTTCTTTTCTTTACTGTAGCTATAAGAGGAAAATATTGCGAACTTAAATTTTCGCCAATGTAAGGAGATGCATGATTTTGAGCTCCTCTAAGTACAAAAAATGATTTGGTTTAGATAACGGAGAAACTTATAATACTCCGTTTTCGAGACAATAAAAAGTATCTGTAACACAGAGGTTTCAGTCAAAAAGCTTCATTCAGTGACGACCACTTGCTAACCTGCTAGTAACTGGACTACTTCGAGATAAGAGGGAAGGTTGGTTGTAACTTTGTTTCTGGAGGATGAAGGTGCGAGGATTGACTTTTCAAAATGTAGAAATATCAAAATGGAAAGCCCTACCCACACGATGTACTTCCACAGGTTTTCTTAGTTTTCCTCAACTGCCCAAAACACAGCCCTCTGATTTTCTTTAATTCTATATATACGAATATTTCAACTTTTTTTTTGCAAAATTTTCCAGCGAAAATATTATTCTTAGATTTTTCTACGTGAAAACTCCGCGGATAAGATGCTATTTCAAATAATTTGTTGTTCTCTCAGGACCACCTGTTCTCATATATTATGAAAAATTCAAGTTTGAATAAAAAAAACATACATTGAATTGAAGTAGTACTTAAAAAGGAAAGCATGACGCTACTGACCTTCAAATCCTCCAAACTTCAATTTTGCTGGGAAAATATATCAAATAAAAATGGGAGGCATTTGTGTGTGCACAAATTACGAAGTTTAAAGAAAATCGTTGGAACCGTTTTTGAGAAAAACAATAAACTGAAGAAAAAAATCAGTAAAGTTCCGGTTGATGTATTATATATACATGCATAAATACATACACACACACACACACACACACACACACACACACACACACACACTAAATACAGACCATACCCTAAAAACATTTCTGCGCTATTCAGGGGACCTCCAGAACATGTATTTCCGGTGAATAATCAATTTCGAAAATCTGCACGATACCAATACTTGCTCTTAAAGAAACAACTAATAATAAAAGAATCTGATTGAACTTAAAACGGGCACTGCACTTCCCGCAGGGATGACCATGCGGAAATGCAAGTTTAATAATTTTTGTTTTTGTTTTTGCGGGAGATTTGTTTGGAAAAGCTCCAACAAGTTTCTTTAAGCTTCGCAACACACAAAACAATTCCTTCACTTTTCTTTGAAATATTTTCCGGGGGAAAATTGATTTTTTTTAGGACTGTCGGAGGGGGGGGCAGTAGCGTTATGCTTTCATCTAAAGTATCATTTTAATATAATGCCTGCTTTTACCATCTACATAATATTAATATACTTTAGAAGCATTGTTAGAATTCCAAATCAGAAGAAAATCTGTTAACCGGAAGTGCGACTTTACAGAGCAGGTTGTTGAGTTTATTGGATTTTTTCGAAAACGATTACAACGATTTCCATTAAACCTGGTATGCTATTTGTTAACAGATTTGAATGTATCACTTTTATTTGAACAATTTTCCAGAAAACTTTTTTTTTAGATATCAATAATGTTGGTTGGTCTGGAGCTAAAGAAAAAAATTGTTAAACTTTAAAAGTTTATCTTTAATTATTTATCTTTATTGTTGAACGCCTTCGGTGTCCGCAACGTCCATAAATAAACTTTTAAAGTAAACAAGTTTTTTTTCTTTGGCCCCAGGCGACGGCCATTTTGTTTGTTTTATTTTAGATAGTTTTGCGGTCCTTAAATGCAAATATGGGGGGTTCTATGTCACTGGTGCGCTGCTACCTCCCCTCCCCCACCAGCCTAGATTAATCCCCTCCACCACTATATTTATGTTGGACAAATGAGCAAAAATTGATTATTTTGAGAAAATTTGTCATTTTATATCTAACCAACATTTCAACTCCATTTTATTAACAGCAGTAATAGAAAGTCGTATGAATTTTTCTCCACATTTTTTAAAAAATTATTTTCGCCACCAACTGTAATTATTAAACTCACTTAATTCAGAGTTCAATAACTCATTTAATTCACAGTAACTAATTTAACTAGCAAGACTGTGGTATCAGCAACTATTATTACAATCGATTCGATAAGATGAATACAAAATTAGTGTTTAATGTTTAGATGAATTTCACCCAGCCAGAGCTGGGTTTAAAGTTTAGATGATCGTTGATTTTTCCCAGCTATATTGGTCTGTATAAAATATAGTTGTACATAAATCATAAAGAAATAATTAAAGTTTGATCTTGTTTGCGGTCCCAAGACATTAAATATGATCGTATTTATGAATGTGGGTTCCAAATATTGGAGTAAT
Organism: Triatoma infestans; assembly: GCA_011037195.1. Taxonomy (NCBI): domain Eukaryota; kingdom Metazoa; phylum Arthropoda; class Insecta; order Hemiptera; family Reduviidae; genus Triatoma; species Triatoma infestans. The sequence goes on along the minus strand of JAAEAF010003169.1, from coordinate 110,871 downwards.
TTTTTTTTTTACCACAGCCATGAATCCATTTTTGTGGGATCCTTCAAGTTCTCGACCGGCTGCTGTCCTTTCACCCTTAACTATAAAAATTCCACATTATTTCGGCTGATTAACTTGACTAATGTTTGGTTTTTAATTGGCAGACAAATCAAAGTCTTAATAAATTAGAAGATTGTTTAGTTGGAATACATTTGGTTTAATGTAATTATAATATTGACAGAATAGCTTGATATAAAAGTGACAAGTTTTATAGACCTAACATTTGAGGCAAACAGCATTCTTCTTCCTTAAAACCTGGAGTAGGAAAGTTGACATTAACTAAAGTGATGGTACTTGTACATATTACAAGTAACTGCTAATTCGGAAGGAAATTATAATGAACTATAACAAAATTCTATTTCATAAAAAGGCAGAGTGAATTGGGAAGAATTTAGTTATGAAACTCTAAAAAAAAAAAAAATTATAAAGATATTTAATATAGCGGAACTCTCAAAGGAAAATATTAAATAAAGTAGAGAAAATTATTGAGCAATTAATATTTAAAAATTATAACAATTTATGACTGTAGAACAAAAGTGCAATACAGTCTGTTGGTGGGCAGGTGGGCTAGTGCAATACAGTCCGTTGGTGGGCAGGAAGGCTAGTGCAATAGTCTGTTGGTGGGCAGGTAGGCTAATTGAGCTATAATCCATTTGTATAGTCTTTGTTTTCTAACTAATAATAAATGGAATTACATTCAAAACATTTATATGGCCAGTAAGTATAATATCCTTCTTCGTAACTTCCAGTCCAAGTATAGAGGAACTGTCAACATTTATTTAAGATTGCATGTTTTGGTTGTTAATTATGATTACATTTGCATATCTATTTCCAATAATGCAGCCAAAATATTTAAGCGGCATGTTTATAAGAAATGATTAAACTGTTGAACTGTAAGAGGGGCACTGGCTAAAGCGGCGCCAGAAGATGGCCGCGGAGCGGGCGTAGTTCGAATGGGGGCCGAGTTGGCCCTACAGCGAGTCAGTTCTGCCTAGAGCCAGGGCGAGGTTGCTGGATAAACTGACCGCTACGTGGACGTGCGAGTTAGTTATTAACAGAATGAGGTGCGGGCAATCCAAGGGAGGAGAGAGGAGGCCCCCTGGCCTTGCCGTAGGAAATCTTACATGCTTCAGGTGCCAACAGAAAGGGCACCTCTCTTGAAGGAGACCCCAAACTCCCCAAATACGGAACCCCCCTAGGCGGTCTAGCGAGGATAGGCCAAACCCAAAGGGCAACTGCTACGTGTGTGGGCAAGTAGGCCACTTTGCAAGGAATTGTGCTCGAAAAGCAACACCAGTGACAGTGCGTGTGTGTGTGTGTGTGTGTTGTGTGTGTATATATGTGTGTCAACACACAACTCCAGAGCCGGAGCAAACCCCGAAAGGAAGTGGATCCGTGAGCGCCCTACCCACGGGTCCGGAGTCATTCCAGAGGCCCACTTACTAATTCCTACAGTAACGTCGGGGGGAGGGCAAAGGAAGTGACGATACTGGTTAGCCTAGGGGCCAACCGAGGACGTTGTTGGTGAACAGCGGGTCCGAAGTGTCAATATTGAGACAACCTTTGTGTGAACCACGTTTAAGGGCGACCGGAGTTACCCTTCCGATCGAAGGGGAGTAGGAGGCCCTGTGTCTGTTAGGGGAAGTGAGTGCCCGCCATCGCTTCCTCATCGCGGAGGTCCACACTATAGGGAATGGGCTGATAGGATTGGACTTAATGGCATATATTAAACTGGGGATAATATTAGATGCACGGGAGAGAAGGATACACCTCACTCAACGTCCAAACAAAAGTGCAGGCAAACTTGGTAATCGAAGCTACGGAAAATGTAGACCCGCCTGGAAAAGGAGACCCCTGGAGGGTGGTAAGAGCACCCATTAGAAATACCGCCCCTATTCCGAGCAGATGGTCGAAGGGAAGTAAGGAGGGGAACGAATGGGGGAGGTATGTTTGAACCGGTTTTACAACCCCAGCTGGGGATACGCTTGGCGCGAAGTCTGAACAGGCCCATCCAGCGCAGGATCTGGGTGAAGGCCATTAATTTACAGAGCAACCCGTTAGGATTGTGAGAGGGCAGGCCCTTGGGGTAACGGAAAGCTGGAACCCTGTGGGCCTGGGAGATCGGGAGGCGATTGTGGGGGCCATAGGGGAGGAACCTGACGCGAGACCTAAGAAGGGGTAGCCACTAGAGCCGCCCAGATGGAGGAAAAGCTGAAGCACTTACCGGTGGTGGAACAAGAACAACTACGGAAAGTGCTAAGCAAGTATGAGCGACTGTTCGAGGAACCTGATGCGAGAGCATGCAGGTTGAACCCTCCCAAAGTCCGTGGTCAGTGCCGGTAGTGTTGGTACCGAAAAAAACCCTGGACGGGAGCATTAAATATCGGTTCTGTACCGATTTCTGAGCCTTGAACCATATTTACAAAACGAACCCTTATCCACTCCAATATTTCACGACGCTAGACGAGCTGTGGAGACCACCAAATCCATATCCGACCGGAAGATTGTGAGAAGAGCAATAGACCAGCTCCTGGCTAAGATTAACGGAACTGAGTCTTTCGTCTATCTAGACGATGTAATAGTATTTAGCAGTTCGATAGCCGAACAATGTCAACAGCTGGAAAGTTTTTCTTCCGATTGAATGAGGCCAACCTTAAAATCCGGCTGGAAAAATGTCAGTTCGCCGCACCCGGAGTCCGTTATCTAGGGCACATCGTTGCAGCGGCAGAAGTTTGCCGGACCTAGAAAGGTACCCTGTGCCCAAGTCAACCCGAGAGGTACAGAGCTTCCTCGGAATAACAGGCTATTATAGGCGGTTTATCAAGGATTTTGCCGATCTGGCTAAACCCCTCACCTTGCTGTTAGCACAGGGGGCGACTTTCAGATGGGTTGGACTTTCAGGACCAACAGAAAGCGTTTGACTCGCTACGAGAGGCGCTCTTGACGCGGTACTGATTTACCCCAACTTTGGAGACCTGTTTATTCTAGCCACTGGTGGGGTAGCAGTTGGCGATGTATTATCGCAAATACGAGATGGGTTTGAAAGGCAAGAAACCAGGAGTTTTAAAGTGGGGGAGAAGGTCTATTTACATGAACCGGCAATACCCCCCAGTCGTGCCCGTAAATTTAGGAGACCTTGGACAGGGCCACATACCATAATAGCCCAAACTTCCCCAGTGGACTATAACATTACGTTATCCTCTGGCGGAAGTAGTGTTGTACACACGACCGGCTGAAGCCTGCCCTCGAGAGGGCGCCCCCCGGATCCCGGGACCAGGGGGCAAGCAGAGGGGGAATCGAGAGAGAGAGAGAGAGAAGGGATAGCGGATCTGAGGACGGATCCGAAGGGGGTAGTACGGAATCACGCCTCAGCGTGGAAGAGCAAGTGGGAGCGGGAGGAGAGGATACCACAACGGAATCGGAGCAGGAATCCGAACCGTCAGAGGGGAGCGGCGACGAAGAACCCAGTGATGTTAGTTGGACCCCCCAGGAAGGGAACTGGCTTCAGACAGAGGCCAGCCCGCGGGTCCTACGAATTGAGAAGCCAGACGCGAGACAGGGGCCCTGCGCCTCTCGCTTAGTATTTGTTAAGCTATTTATAAACCGATAAAACTTGAGAAAGTTCTATTTCGTTAGAGTAATTTTTGTAGAGTATTGTTTGTGAAGTGTTTGAGCTTTCTGAGCCACAAAAGCCAGTGTACAACTTTGTGGCTTTCTGTTCAGCGAGTGGTCTCCTGCGTTCACGTTCGCCGGGGCTGGACACCAGGCAGAGTTTTGGAAAGTTTTGTTGCACCATTTCTGCCTGGGCTAAAGGGAGATTAACACTTCTAGAAGGGGACGGAGGCAACCAACCCCTCTTTTCGCTTGAACCGTTGGTTCGCAACGCAACCGCGTAAGCTTCGGCTTGAGCCGTTGTATATATTGTATATAGTTAAGCTAAGAGTTTTTATTGTAAATAGTAGGATTCGTATAAATATAAGAGATGAAGAACGCTAGATCGTCTAGTCCGTTCTCGGATATTGAAGTGACTCCACCTAGTCTTAAAATTATGGTAGGTGGTTTGAGAAAAAAGTTATTTAAAGACGAGCAACCACAAGTGCAATAAGTTCGACAATGGTCAAAGAGACCATAATTGACATGAATTGCTAGAGCATATTGAGAATATGGATTATTATGATTCGGTTGCATACGCTGATGACCTCGCAATAGTTGTCCATGGAGATTCTCGGCGTTTGAGTACCTGGGCGTGCTGTTGGATTGGAAGCTTTCTTTTAAGCCCCACATTCAGCGGGTTACCTCCAGATGTTGACTCAACTTGTACCAGGGAATCAAGAGTAGCCCGTGGTGAGTGAGGGACTAGACGTATATGTAGTGGTCCGCCTCCCCGTGGCAGGGATTTGGCCCGTGACCGGTTTTGGCGCTATGCACTAGGTGCGGTGCTCAATAATAATAATAATAATAAATAAAGACCCGAGACAAGGGAACCAGTAGAATGCCGGAGGGACCGGGCCCCATGTCACTAACCACCCCAGTGCGACCGCTTCCTCCCGGTATTAACGCCCGCCCTAGACGCAGGAGTCATCAAGAGAGTGATGGTGGAATGTGGTGATGGGTTAACTTAGATGTCGTAAATTAACTATTCCAGTGACCCTTACCCAGACCAACTCAAAACCCGAAAGACCCAAGAGGAATGGACAAACAGAAATGGCAGAGAGACCGCACGTATTCGGTCAAACAACCCTTAAAAGGGCCCCTCCGCCAAGGGCAGTATCGGTCAAGACAGAGACCGAGTGAAGTAACAAGGAAAGAGAGGAGTGGTTGAAAAGACCTATGTTGAGAGAAGCCTATAACGGACCTTAAACAACCTGACAAGAAGCAGGGAAACAGGCGGGCAAGCCAGGAACCAGAGTGATTGCAGCCGCCGGAAGGAGCTGTAGGCGCAGAAGAAGAGGTACGGCCAGCCAAAACGTACTGCTAGAGTGCAGGGAGAGAAGTGGAGCTCCCCAGAACCCCACTTTTCTTTTGTGGGTATAGGTGTAAGAGGGGCACTGGCTAAAATGGCGCCAGAAGAGGGCCGCAGTGTGGGGCGTAGTTGGAGTAGGCCGAGTTGGCCTTACAGCGAGTCAGTTCTGCCCAGAGCCAGGGCGAGGTTGCTGGATAAACTGACCTCTACGCGCCCCCTTAGCTACGTGGACGTTCGAGACCGCAAGGTGACCAGGACGAACTGGAAATATCTGGTGTAGCTTGGCAGACGGGCATCCCGCTTGAGAGCGAGGCAATTAACAATTTTTCCTTTCCTTTTATTTTATGTTTTGGTCGTTATTTAATGTTCAATAAACAAGGTTGTTTCTTGTAGTTAATTAATTGTGTCCAACACCCTACTACCCCAAATTCTTACAGAACCATTTTTTTTTTTTTTTTGTTTACTACGATTTGTGAATGCAATAAAGGAAATTGGATGATATTTTGCAATTTTATATTGTTTGTAAGCACTATCCCTTGGTTACCATCTTCCGATTTACTCATAAATTTTTACTTTCACTTACTAATATTAATAAGAGAAAGTATTGCTTTCGTGCCAGATTTTCGAAATTGAGTTTTCCCCGGAATTCACGCTTTGTTTTCCCCTGAGTCCAAAAATGTGATTTTTAGAAAATGTCTGTACTTGTATGTGTGCCTTTATGTGAAAAGAATACCTCAAAAACGAAAACTTGCAGGAGTTCGAACTTGGTATTCTGATAGATAGATAGATAAAAAGCTTTATTACAAATTTACAAGTATGTACAATAATAATAAATAGAACTTCCACTGTACATCTACATCATAACCTTCCTACATTGTTTGTATAGTAATTTTTGGGATAAGGCGAAGAAAAATATGCAGGGAAAAACCTGTATCTCTAGGAACAATATAAGTGAGTATGTGTTTCTGTCTTTTATGCCTGTAATGTATGGAGGGATCGTAGGAAGCTATTTCGCAGCAGAGACTTGGTATTCCGTTTAGGTACTAGTACCGCATCAAAATACATCAAGCGGAAGTACCAATTTACTAATTTTTTTTTTTAGTTTTTGTGATTTTCTCAAAAACGACTCGAACGGTTTTCTTTAAACTTCGTATATCAACTACGCATACAAAGAGCTACAACTTTTGTTTGTAACATTTCTCCTGGAAAATTCATTTAAGGGCACTTTTTAGGGAGGGGTTGGTCTATGGTTTCCTCTAAGTGCTATTTCAGTTTATTATGCAATTCTATCATCTAAATAATATTAATTAGAATTACATATGTTGAATATGTGGATGGATCCGCAATGCTGGATAACATATGTGACATAATTATATACAACCAACAAGTGTGAGTAACAAGTAACAGAAACATTACGTTGAAGTGAACTCTCTAAACGAACTTGGTTAATTTGCTCTGGCAATGGATGAAAATCCGAAACCGGTCAGGAAGAACATAAATATGCATGCTATGACGGATAAAATACTAGATAGAATTACATATGTTGTTGAAAACCCGAGTTTGAAGAAAATCGGATTGGAAGTGTGATTTTACTGAATACGTTTTTCAGTTTTTTGTGATTTTCTCCAAAAAATGCCGACTGTTTTAAACACTATTGTAAATGTGAAGAAAATTTGCCATTTCACAGTAAGAGAAAGTCGTGTGAGTGTTTCACAGCAGACTTTTTAAGAATGATATAGGTTAGATGTTTCCTGCTTACTGACTGATTTCTTTTTTACCTTCCGTTTTTAGTTTTTCTTACACTCCTAATAACAGGAAGTGTTGCCATAGTGACGAATTTTCGAAATTGAGTTTTCTTCGGAAAATGCATGCTTGAGGCTCCTGAGTATGAAAAATAATTTTTTCGCGAACTATCAGTGTATGTGTGTGTGAACGAAATATCTTAAAAAATAAAAAATTGCAGGAAGCTCATAGTACTCTGTTCAGGTAATACCACCGCACCTGGCACGAAGCTTTCGGGCACAATCCATCAGCTGGAAGTGCGCCTTCACTGATTTTTTTTTTCAGTGTTTTTCGCGATTTTTCGAGAAGATTCCAAAAAACAACTCCGTAAAATCGCATTTCCGGTTAATCAATTTTCTTTAAATTTGGAATTCTAACAATGGTTCTTATATATATTAATATTATGTAAATACTAAAACCACATATTACACTGAAGTAGTACTTTAGTGGAAAGCATAACGCTATTGTTGTGAATATGAAAAAATATAAACTCGAGGTAAAAAATCTTAACTTTTTTAAATCCTTTATTTACAAAATAAAATCAAGAATTTGTGACAATTTTAATGGAAATCAAATTTATGTCACGATTTTGCTACAAATTGAACATAAACATAAAAAACTGTTGTGAAAAAATATAAACTCAACGTCTTTTAACAATCAAAAGACTCTTAAAAAATACAATACTTTTAATAATGTGATGTTCTAACATGTTTTTTGGAGCATCTCCAACAGTCTTTTGGGAACACTTTTTGTCAAGTTTATCAAAGTGCTCTCTGGGATGTTTTCCCAGTGATCGTTTCTTTAGTTCTTCATTGTTTTTAACATCTGGCTTCTGAAGGTCATAAACTTCCCTAGCCAAGATTCTTCACAAGTTTTCTAAGGGGTAAAGGTCGAACTAATACTTTAGTCTATAGTCCTTAAACCATTGTTTGTGGACCGTGCTTTAAGTATCGGTTCATTATCTTGTTGGAAAATCAGATGTTATTCTTCTAGTAATATGATAAACGGCAAAAGAAATTCTTCTAATGTTTTTTGAAAAGTAGCAGTAGTCATTTTGCCAAAATAAATGCGATCTGGGACTTGCCCCTTTCATTGAAAGCTGCCCAAAAATTACACCGCCACCCCGATGTGACCGTCGGGAGAGAATTCTGTTTTTCTTCCTCAAGTCGTGCCAGTAATAATTGAGGCATCAGGGCTGTCGAGATTAAATTCTTTTTCATCGCTGAAAATTACACACGACCATATGTGCACATATTTTTCAGCAAACTGCAACCGCTGCTGTAATTGATATCTATTAAGTTGCGTTTTCTTAAAACTTTTCGATATTTTAAATACCTAGTTTCCATTTCCTCACATCCCAGGTTGAATCGCCTCACAATCTTGGCAGAGGAAGCAACGCTTTTCGAAATTTCCCTTAAAACAGCTCGTTTCCAGAAATGGAAAATTTTGAAGGTATTCCATTTCTTTTATTTTTGCCGTAATTCTCTGGACCTGAATTCAAAACATTTTTTACTGCACAATGGGATCGGGCTAACTCACGAGCGATTTTCGTTTGTGACATCCACGCACTTTTAAAGTCCATTATTCGTTGTTGCTCAAATTCGGTTATTTGAGTCCTTCGCGGCATTACTTCAAAAGATTGAGAAAATTTCTTTAACGTGAACAATTCGGAAAACAATAAGGAAACTGGAGTAAAGTGATTTCTTACAAGAAGTAATAATATTAAAAAGGGATTAATCTCCGATTTTATATTTATTCACAACTTAAACAAGGTCTTTACAAGTTTTGTTTTATTATATTGTCTAATAAATTAATACCTTTAAGGCTTCATATTGATCTAAAAACCTAATATTTAATTTAAAGTAGCTGTTAGCTATTTATACATACACATCATTCGCTGAAAACATTTTTATCGTGTTCAGAGGATCTCAGAATATGTAATTCCGGTGAAAACTCAATTTCGAAAATCTAGCAGAATTGCAAAACTTCCTTTTACTCTAGGAGTAAGAGAAAGGTGTGATCTGTTGTGCAGTACCCACAGACAAACCTATACAAGCTGATCAGTTTTATTTATGACATTTTTTCCGGAAACATTGATTTCAGGAGTTTCTTGGGGATCTGAAGGCCTAGCCTCAGTTCAGTTCTTGGTGATCTCAAGGCTGGCCTCAATTCTTGGGGATCTGAAGGCTAGCCTCAGTTCTTGGGGATCTGAAGACTAGCTTCAGTTTTAACTTTCAAGTTTTGATAGGCATTAACAAGGTTTATATACGAGTACATATATGAGACTTCTATTTTTAACAAATATATTATAATTTACCACTTTCACTCTCAGTTCTGCGCAGATGTCTTTCCTGTGTTTTACCAGCTGGTTTGAAGGTTATACCTGGAATACTTTGATTAATTTAAGAAATTGGTCTCTTCTTTTACGACTTCTTCATTTTTACGAGCCAACTCTGTCGTAAAACAGAGACCATTGCTACTTGAGTGAAATGATGATTTACTTCGTTGAGACGGACAACCCGATAATAAAGTTCACTTTTCTGCTAGGTAGGGGTACATCACACAGAATGCTGGGTGTTAATGAAACGGAAAATATAGAGAGTATTCCTTTCCCCACCAAGCAGCTCTATGGTATAATTCGACAAAATATATTGTTTCCAGATTATAACCCATAATAGAGAATAAAAAAACTTTCCTTAAAAAGCAACAGAAAGATCTGTAATTTACTGCTCACCCACCAAAATCCCCCCCCCCCCAACACCACCACTAACAAAAAAAAAAATTGGTGTGAACCAACTTGCTCTTACTCCAGTTAATATAATTATTTATAACTTGATAAATTTTCTTTAAACGTCATATTTTACTAATTTCTCCTAACAAAATATAGAGGTAGTGGTGGGGATGACAGCTATCTACTCACCACAGGTAGAGAAGTGATTGTATTATAGTCCACAAGTGAATGCCAATAACATTGAACCAACCACATATAACATTTGAAACTTATCGCCTAAATTATTTGGGATCAATTATTTTCTGAAAAATGTTCGAAATAAAAGTGGATGAGCATATCGAGGTATCGTGGCATTTCAAGTTTAAGGGAAATCTTCTTAGTCGTTTTCGAGAAAATTCCAAAAAAACTCAAAACTAACTTAATCAACAACTTACAAAACCTACTTTGTTAAGTCAAACTTCCGGTCAACAGATTTTCTTCAAATTTATAATTCTACGGACGCTCCTAATGTTGGATATGTGATTGGGTCCGCAATGCTGGATAACATCTAGGATTTTATCCATCGTAGCATGCGTCATTATTTTAGTCCTCATCGAAAATTTATTCCCATTCTCATCGGTTCGCTTCGGATTCTCATCCATCCTCAGACTAAAGTTTTCAATCCATTTGGTTAGAGAAATGAACCAGTGTAGTTTGTGATATAACCAAACATAAGTTGAAGTCATTGATCTACACTCATTGATTCAAAACCTTACCCTAACGGTGGATGATATAACAGGTAGTTCCATGTCCATTAAATTAAGCAAAATGTACGGTTCCCCACCTTGGGAGGGATAGCGATATAGTCAATCTATTAACTATCATCGTGACATTTTTTTTAATGCTCCCTCTTACAAGTTTTCCTTCTGATAGAATGTTTAAGATTTTTGCTTTTGATCATTCTTACCTTGCAGCTTACCTTCTGGCGAAGATTAGTTAATGTTGGGCATAATTATTTCAGGTATTATAGGGACGGTTTCTACTGAGGCAGGAGGCTACTTAGCACTATCTCTTGATGAAGGACCACTGTTTTCCAGGCTGAGATTTATGTATCCTTGTTGTATTTGCGGTTATGTATCACTAATTTAAAAGGGGTTTGTATCAGCTCGGACAATCAGATTGCGTTGAAGGCGCTGTTCTAGTGTCTTTACTTTCAGAAAGTTCTAGTGCACTTGAAGAGCTACAGCATTGTAATGATGCACTTCTAGTCTGGATATCAGGTCATAAGAATGAGAAGATAGGTAGGTTGGTCTGTCTTTGGGCACATTTCTTTTAAGATTCCAGCCATGACTGAAATCACACTATTCATCATTGTGAATGGTTTTTAGAATTGGACAGGGCTAATAGCGAGATGTTATTTCTTTCACGGACCTCTCGCAATTCATCTGGTTGGATCTCTTGCTAGACATTTATTGTTTAAGGAGGCTTCTCTAGGTTATGGGACTCATGCCAGACCCCGAAGGTAGAGTCTGTGAGACAGTAGAAGAAACACCCATCCATCTTATGACAGATCGCTAGAGGTGTGAGGAGATTAAGAACAGGAGCTTTGGTCGGAACACGATTAAGGTTATTGTCCGAAAAGCTTAGACTGGTTCCACTTAGGGTTATTGTCCAAAAAGCTTAGACTGTTTCCCCTTAGGGTTAGTGTCCGTTGGACTGTTGGATATCTTAAGAGAATAATACCCAAGTCTGATTGTTGTTCTAGATCCCGCTTGTTGTTATTTTTCTTTTGGGTAGCTGTAAGGGTCCAGAGAGGTTTAGAGCAGTGTGGGGTTTGTTTACCCTACCCTCTATTGAATAATAACAATATTCCCCACCTCCTATTGTTACCACACACTCAGTAATGATCCTTCGCTAAAAACATTATTATCCTAATCATACTAACTCAAAACAAATATATATCCCCAAAATATATATCCTCAAAACGATTCCCCAATTATTGAATTGTGTTAACCATTTTTACAATTATTTAATTATCTAACACTATGAGTGTATGCATATTGTTTAATTATGCGGCATTTGTTCATTGTCAATGCTTCATACTATTAGGCATTCTTTTATTTATGCCTAATTTCGAAAATTTGACACGATCACAGTTCTTTCTCTTACAGCAGTAAGAGCAGTAGGATGAGAAAGTGAAATAAATATGTTCCAAATTTTATTTCTAGCTGACAAACAATTTTGGTTTGAATAATATTCATTTGGTTGGCCATAAGAGAGTTAGAATGTTGTGACAGAAGTGATAAAGGACTTGTAGGGTGTTTTGTTGTTCAGCAAACTATTTCTCCACTTTAAGAGAATATAGTGATGGAGTTGGGTCGTACTGCGCAAGCTCAGAGCTTGATAAACTATTAAACTGTAATAAACCTTGTTTACATATAGATTTAGTACATTATAAATATAGATGTAATCAAGATAGTTCTTCTTCACGTTCTTGATTATTACATTCACTTCAAAATGTAATATATTGATGTTGTAGTTACAATATTTATGTTGTAATATTAATTATTGAATTGTGTTAACCATTTTTACAATTATTAAATTATCTAACACTATGAGTGTATGCATATTGTTTAATTATGCGGCATTTGTTTATTGTCAATGCTTCATACTACGTATCCAATCACACCATGTATGGAGATCTAAATATTCCGTTTGTCCAATTCCCGTGATTCTAAGTTCCATCTATTCACCCACTCTAATCGCTTTATTCGCCGACTGTCCTCCAAAAACATCCCTAGAAGTCCGCCGCAAATTGTATCGTAACTAGCTAAATACCCGTAACTAGCTCATTTCAAGGGGATGTTTAACTAATAGGTTGCTCTTCCCCTCCTTTTAACCCATTTGATGGTTTTTTTCCTTTATCATTTTTACCATTGTACATTTGTATAGATGTAAAATTCGAAATAAATAAATAAAAAATTGTAACGATAGGAATGATATTGAAATTGTGTAAATGGGAGCAGACGGACTGTCATTGTCACGAGGTGGCGTTTGAGTACAATGTAGTGTGTTTCAATAGATGGCGATTCAAAGATGCATGTCATTTTTAAGGATGAACCAACACTTCTTCAGCGAACCTGACGTCCCTACGGCCTAACAACACGAAATGCACTTACACTGACATTCGGCTACTCATACTGCAGTAGCGTAACCACAGCTCACCTGCACACCTTATTCCCATCTCAACTCCACATACTGTACACTTCACAGGCGACTGCATTCTGTATACAGACACTAATGCAGTAGGTATACAATGCAGACACTAATACGCAATAGAACCTCTAGTCGGCAGAAGATTTGGTTGAAAATCTATTCCGAATTTGCTTCAAGCTCGTCATTTTTCCAATATATTTAATTCTTCTCTATATTATATAGTTAATAAAGCCACACAAGATTTTTGAAATAGTACTTTAGAGATGGTCGCTTAAGATCATTGCTTCCTCCCTCGCAGTAACTTTACGTTGTTTAAAAAAAATAAATAAATAAATTTAGTAAAGACGCACATTCGGCTGGTGGATTTTTGAGATAAATCTTGGTGTGGTCGATGGTGGTATCTAAATATCAAGTTTGAGGTTTTTGTGATTTATTTAGTTTTGCGATATTTATTCACAAACACAGTATACAAAAATACTAACGCACTTCCTCTTACCGTACTCAGTAGGAAGTAAGAAAATAATACAAAATTATGTGAAATTTTATCTCTATAAAAAAAATTTTTTAAACTAGAGAAAATAGTATTTATATATGAGTATTATACATTAAATGGACATTTTATTTGAAACAAAAACAAATTAAAAAAAGAAAAACTATTCTAAACAGAAAACAATAAAAATAATAATAATAAAAAAGAAAAAAGCTCTCCCAGTGATAAATGTCACAACAGGGCAGCCAACTTAATGAAGATTTATTTTATTGTTTTACCATGAATGGTTGGTACTTATCGCAAACTGTACGAGTATGGGAAGGAGTATGGGGTTGTGGCTGAAATAAAAACACATAATAGGCACTAAAAGTCTAGTTTGGAAAATTATTTTCTTTCTCAAGTTCATGTAAAATTTAATTCTAGAAATTTAAAATTTATAATAATGTTTGGGTGTTGTTTTTTTTTAATTTATTCATTATCTTTATTCGAAGGGAAACTTTGTTTTTGAATGTCATTATATTTAACCTAAGTCAATTAATATAATTATATTAATTTCTCTAACTGTTGGTAAGAGGGAGTAATACAATCGTGACAAATTTTACGGAATGGAGATTACACCGGAAATACACGTTTGTGCTCCGCCGGGTTCGAGAAACTGGTTTTTTGAAAATGATTTCTTGTGTGTGTGTTTTGTGAATTGACAATGAGGTTGTTGTTCAAAATCGATCAACCGGTACATTATCACTTTACTGAAAAGAGGTTCTCCCGTTTTTCTTGAAACTTGCCTCCAACGATTTCCTTTAAACTTGCTACACTAATTGCGCATATAAAGAATCGTAAAATTTATTATACGATTCTAAAATCTATTTATAATTTAATGAGAATCAAATATATTCCCCAATTCCAAGTTTGAAGAAAATCTGTTGACGGTCAAGAACTTCAGAAATGTGCACACTACGCGTATAAAATCCCAGGTGTTATCCAGCATTGCGGACACATCCACATATTCAACTAATCATCCAATCAAAACTATAGTATGAAGCAAATGAGTCCATTAACGCTGTATAAATTTGCAGTAAGAGAAAGCCGTCTGGGGTGGGTCACACCAGATTTTTAAAATTAAATTAATATAATATAGGTAAGTGGTATCAGTAGGCCTCCACGTGGTTCAGGACTAAGCTCCACGTAATATATCCGGGCACCTCGCCTAATTTTTCCAACTCCCATGCCCTTACCCTTCCGTGGGTCCACAAATTTCTCAGCCGGATGTTCTTTATGAGTTCACTGACAAACACAGGGTAAGAACATTACAGAGTTTGCACTGGAAATACCTACTTGTTTTTTGTGGATCGTTAATTTTGAGAAAATGCTTTTAGGGAATGATGTTGAAAGATCTAGAGTGCTAGAGTGCGGCAGTGCTAGAGTATAAACAAAAGATCTCACAAAAGGCAAATTGCAGAAAGCTCAAACAAACTTGATATTCCGCTCAGTCGCACACCATGGGCTCCGGTACAAAGATTTCAGCCGGAATCTATAAACCGGAAATACAACATTAGAGAATGTTCGCCTTAGCAGCTTATCGCGATTTTCTCACGACTTTGCTTATTAACTACTGTCATTAACGGTTCATCACACCTGCAGCGTGTTGAGTATCATTTTATGCACCCCTCCCTCTTCAACAATCTACATTTATGTTTAGTAAACATTCCAAGTTTAAGAAAATTTGTAATTATAATTGTATTAACTTCAATAACAGAAAGTAATGTGAATTTTGAAAGTAGTCTGTTTTTCATTTAATATTAACTGAGGTCAGTTGGTAATCCTGCAAAAAACAAAAGAAGTAGAAAATAATACTAATAAAACAAAGAATAAAAGGAAATAATAAGAATCCATAAAACAAACTGATAACAATATGTTGTTATTTGTTTGGAAAAAATAAAATAAATAGCAAACTATTTGGAAATCAACCACCTATTTTATATCGATTTATCGTTAATATTGTCGATTTTTCAACCTTAAATCGATCAGAACTATTATATTTCATGATACTAAGATTTCATTTTTATAATAAGTTACTGTTTATATAATATGCTCAAATTGAATGGCATAATCTAACGGTAAATATCAGGATGGTCATGCCAAATGCCATGTACGAAATATATAAAGATAAAAAATGTGGAAATATACTTCCATATCTGTAGTATAGCAATTACAAATAGATGGTTGTTGTGGTGGTTGGTTCCGCAGAGCTGGAAAACTTCAGAGACATTTTCCGTGATAGCCTGCTTCATTTTGTGGTCATCGACCGGTTTCGGGCGCTTGCCCATCTTCAGGATGCGTTTGTCAGACAGTGAGTGAGATGACACAGACTTGCACAGAGCAAATTCAGTTTACACACTCCTACACACGCACACACACACACACACACACACACCACACACACACACACACACACACACACATATATATATATATATAATATTTTGTTCCGTATTATTTGAAATAAACAAACTGATTCTTTTTCTTTTTTTATCTAAATATTGCTTTATTTGTACAATTATCAAGTGATTATCATTTAATATTATTTTTTCAAGATCAACGGTTCACAAATATTAACAATAAAGTTTTTGTTCTTATTATAGTTTTCACAGGCACAATAATAGTATTAGAGAAAACAAATTACCCAGTCGTTAACTTTTTCGTATACCTATCGCCCATTTTTGTATCTCTGTTGATGTGAAATTTTCTTCCCGCCCACCGATGGCGCAATAAGTAAATTTAACGCAAGTCCGTAGTAATTTCTTAATGGGGGGATTTGAAAAAACTTAAAAACATATTTACTTAAATTTATGTTTTTATTTGAACTTGAGAATGTTTATATACCTAGCTACTAAATTAATGATTTTCTGCAAACTATAAGCGGAGCTGTTTCATTTTAAGATAAAGAAATTATAAATTTGAAAACAGTAAAGTTTTAATTAATGATTGATGGGAGTTTTGACGATATTGTGAAACTAAAATTTGATATCTGGTTGGATTTTTTGTAAGGAACAAACAAGCTCCTCTCTATCAGTGATCTTGAGACTGTTTGTCTTTTTGTTGATAATATGATTAACAGCAACAGAAGCTGATTCTACTAGAAGGAAAGATATCAATGAAATAAAAATATAATTTCCCATGTATCTGGATAGTAGATGTGTAATGAAGTAAACAGTCCTCTCTGTTGAGGAAATTCACCAAAGGATTAACGCTAAACACGTTCAACGAGTCCTCCCCCCCCCCCTTTGTCATGCCTTCTACGCTTAAGGAAGAATATCTAACAATGTTCATGTTACCAAAAATGCCCGGCATCCGAAGACTATCATGAAGTCAAGAACTATGCAAACACCTCTTACTATGATGCTATTTATTTTATATAGCCAAGAGCATATTTCTTTTTTCATTTTTTTTTTTTTTTTGCGACATGATTGCACAATTTATCAACTCGTTCCAAGTCATGGATGCGTACTTTCACACAATTCTAACCTCACTGCAGATATAGTTCTAAGATTGAGTGATAGAGGTTGATAAGTTCCCCGTCCTGTTATGAGCACCCAATTCGTAATATACACTCATACGCTTCTAGAAGCGTTACTGTGATCTATTAATTGGATTCAATGGTAAATGATAAAATTCTGATATAAATTGGAAAAATATATTCTAAAAGCCCATCGCCCACCATGAAAGCTAGAATCGCCCCCTAGTAGGCGGTAGGGACTAGGTTGACAATTGTTTTACCGCTCTAATTGTTCAGGCTGCTGCTATGCACTTCTATCCGCTACTACGAATAGCTAAAAAATAGTAACACCTGAAGGATAATTAGACTGTGTCTTCAAAATATGACACTACTAATAGGCTGCAAAATTGCCATCTTTTCAATCGAAGTATGGTAAACCCAAACTTCATGTCAAAAACATTACGATGATGGTTTATCTCATAAGGCATAAGCCATCACCACCAACTACAACTACTCCAACCCAATACGACATATAGTTAGGACACGGGTGGGGAAAGTTTAGACATGCCTTCTCCACCGTAACAAGTTAAAAAAGAAATAATAAAAGGCGAGCTTTTCTACAGCTGAAATGTAAAACGATGGGTGTTTAAATGTCTTGAATGCCGCTTGGTGACTGTATCTTGACCTCTTCAAAAATGTTGAATTTAGACCGGTTGGAATTTGAATTTAGACTCTTTAAGTAATGTTTTTAAACTTCTTCAAATACTGATAGCAAGCCTTCTTGAAAGTTGATTATAGACTCTCGATGGATGATTTCAGACAGAGTGCAGGTTCTAGTCTTCTTAAAAGTTAATTTAAGAACTGACTTAAGCTTTGAAACTGGCGAGCATAAATGTGATTTTCGGTGTCTCTTGGCGGAAGCTAGGTCTCTAGGGAAGGGAATAGTTTGATGCTTGAAATTTGTAGGACATTCGCTTATTTTGTACAGTGGGCGTGATAGAACAGGAAGAATGTGAAAGTGCGTTGTAAGATATACGCAGCGCTGAAGCGGCTGGCGCCAGCAACATGTAGTTAGCTGCCAGCATTTGCTTGTGGTGAATTTCTTCAACAGAAGAATACCATTACACTAGCTGGGAAAAGTAAGATTATTAAGGGATAAGACAGAATATTTTCCGTAAATTCCTTTTTTTTCCTTTTTTTTTGTTGGATTTAAAGCGCTTCAACATCTGTGGTCATTGGCGCCGGAGCCATCTCAGTGCACTGCAGGCCTTTAAACAATGTTCTCTCGCTACAGACAACACTGTCCATCACCGAACATTGAGCAGTAGAGGCTCCTAGGAAGAAAAAATCTAAGAATAGCACTGGACTCGAACCCGGGACCTCCGCGTGGGAGGCCAACGCGGTAACCACTTAGCTAATCCCTCCCCTAAATTCCTTATTAAAACGGATACTTTAATTAAAAATTCATTTAACGATATATTCTCTTCATAAGCAAAATACGTAACATCTGCTTAATGATATATATGATCACAAAAATACCCGAAAATAATCAACTACATAATTAACGAATGGATTGAACTGGTCTGTTGCTATGGCAGCGTAATTTTCGTCTACTTAATTACACCATTGTGATTTAATTCATTGCACTCTATTGTTACCTACTATTTAAAATTAGTTCAGTTATCAACTGAATGCCATTAAATTCCGTTTCATGAAGTTCCATATATAAATATATTAGTTTACTGTAAAGCAACTTCATGTCACAAAACTGATTTTTATTTTCATTTCCTACTGAAAAGGAAATATTAGGTTCGCGTCAAATTTTGAAAATTTAATTTGACAGGAAATACATTTTCTGAAGTTCGTTGAGTTCGAGAAAATCTAGTTTTTAACGCGCACACGATTCTTTCTTACTATAGTTAATACAATTATTATAATTGATAAATTTTGTTCAAACTCGGAATTTTTACTTAGTATTTAGTTCATCTCAACGTAACTATAGTTACATGATGGTTTTCAGCAAATAGGAGGTATTTGAACATGATTGGAGCAGTCAACTCCTCCACCAATTTCTAACAAATTCTGTCGTTTGAACCTAACTGACAGATTCCTTTGAATACCTTAAAAATCAAGTTTTCAGAAAATAATATTTTACATAAGAATGATAGGTTCATTTTTTAATTTATTTATTATTGAATGGAATTCCCACTACAAAGAAATAAGATTTTTCTTTGTAAACGAAGAGAAGGGGGAAAATCATCCAATATTTATTGTAGAAAAGAATTCTACAGCAAGCATGCAAGAGATTCCGGCACCCAGTATTGTATTTAAGGCCGTTAATCTGTCACTGTGACTCTCTTACTCTCTCTCTCGCCTTAAGAGTAGTCCTTGTACTGCCATTACTCATACCGATAAGTCCTGCAAATGTAAAACTAACTTTGTGAGTTACTTTCATTACCTTTGTCACTAAATCCAGCATATATTCTGCCGTGTACAGTACAGCACAATGTGTCAAAGTGCAAAAGTAATAATAACTAATAGCAATTCAACGTTGAGTATAATTCCCAAGTTCCAAGAAAACTTATCTCCTAGAACTGAGAGATCGGACGTTTGATATGAATAAATGAGGAGGCATCTAAAAAAAAAATTCTAAAAGTTAGATATAACAAAATACAATCGTTATTCTCATTCACGGTGATTTTGATGTTACCATCTCTAAGCAAAAAGTGGCTAAGAGAGAAACTGGCAGTTTTCCTTGGAGACGTGGCTACCACCCCGTAATGGGCTTGATAAGAAAAATCTCTCCTTTCAACCTATATATATTACCCTAATAATTTTCCTCAAAAAAAAAGAAAAACAAAGTTTTTCACACATTTTTCTTCATGTTACACAAGATAGAATATGGTAATCTAATAGAATCTTCTTACATCCAATCTTTTACTATTTATAGACGGTTTTTGTAAAATTCAGTGTCTTTATGAAATAAACACTATCTAACAGCGTAATAACATAAACAAACTTACACTATCACATCTTCAAGATTCATACAAATACATACATACATACATACATACATACACAGATGACTTGCAGACAGAGTTGATGTATACAAGCAAAACACTCAAACCCTACGACCACACGAACAATAATTACATACTGTATAGTGAGTGGATATTTTTTCTGGAGTGGACAGAGAAAATGGGGATGACTAAAAGTACACAGAACACTGAATATATTGACTGAGACAGGCAGAATACTGCAAGGATTTTACACTGTTGTTATAGATAAGAGTACAGTAGCTTGAAAATATGACATACTGAGCTGCACAGTGATGATGTATGTGCAAGACTGAATACAGACTTTCCTTGTGGTGAGTGTAGCGGGCGTTTATTTATAAATCTTAACTTCTCCTACTTGACTTCCTAGGGTGTTAGGCATGCTCTCCTTAGATGAATAGATTGTAGTAGAGAAACGCCTCATGTGACGTATCGTGTGATGTAGCTGTGCCCTATGACAATGTTGCATGTACATCTACACAGATGACGCTGACTATATTCTGTACATCTATACAGATGACTCTGACTATACAGGGAACCACAATCGAGCTTTCAGCCCTTTACAAACATCAAACTAACTTTCTTTTTAATAGCATCGTCACTATCAACTCCCAGCAAAAACTGTATCAACCATTTAAATTTAAACCGAATTCAAATTATCCTCAGAACTTAGCAAAGTAATAATTCAACGAGATTCTCGTTGTAATTAATCTACCATAATATCATATGGTAGTAGAAGTGTACATTCAACCATGTAGCACTTAAGAAACATGCTGAACGCTGTAGCTTCTTTCCCAAAAAGCTCTTAAAGTCAATTTTCCTCGACAAATTTTTCAAATAAAAGTGATATAAATAAGAGGAAATCGTTCGAGCCAAAAAATCGTCAAAAACTGAATAAATTCTTTCAGTAAATTTGCAGTTCTGGTTGATGGATATTTAAAACGAAACCTTCAATGAGAATCACAAATACACATCCACAAAAATGAGCTAAAAATAATATCTGCCACAATAATCAGACCTCAAACCAAGTGTTTTTCCGGTGAAAACTTAATTTGGAAAATTTGAGTCAATATTTCCTTTCATAAGCAGAAAGAGAAGAGATAGAAAGAATTTCTAAGATGATTAAGTGATCAAGTATCATAGAAATTTGTTACAAGATAGTAAAGCTTCTTCTTCTACAGTGTTTACCGACAGCAGAGGGGGTACATTGGAGTGGATAAGAGTATTTAAGGATAAAATAACACGTAGAAAATGTTGCCCAGTGTTACTCACTGAGAGTGAGTGAGTTGATTTAGAACTTTATATAAGCCGTTGACCAAAAGGGGAGCAAAGTAGAGAAAGAGGCCAAACACTTAAATGTACATCCCTCGCAGACATACTAACAAACACAAGCGCCCACAAATCCAGCGCTAGACAAATGAAAGAAATACCTGGTATCTATATGAAGAAAGAGCCGTCTACGGTGTTCTCCACTAAAGTTCCAAAGGAGTATTCGCTGAGTGTACACTGGTTCCAGCTGGATAAATTCCCATCGATGTTCAAGTAAACTCCTCTCTAATGATTACTCCTCTCCTTATTTTATGATGATGGTCGGTGGTAGAAACTTTTTCTATAAATAAGATAAGAAGTAAAAAATACTTCTTATACTGAAAAATAAAATTCTATAAAAAAACCTGCTTTTAAGGTTGTACATTGGGAGGGGGGATTACTCTGATACAAAGTTCAGTTTAGTCGTAGGCATTATTCGAGGAAGTTTGAATAACGAATAAATTGTCTAAAACTGGTTTGGAACAGGAACTAACAGCAACACCTTCGTGGTAAACATCGTTTTCAAGATCTTTTCAATAGAGGCAACGAAACCCACAGGTTTATATCTGTGTAGTTAGTAATCCAAATTTAAACGAAAATCATATAATCATGTTTGTGAAAATTCAAAAAAAAACTATAAGTCGTACTACTACCGGTTACCCGATTTTCTTCAAATTTGTAATTCTAACAAGGCTTTTTAATGTATATTAATACTGTATGAAAATTTACAACGATAAATGTGTTTCCGTAAGATGTGACCGTGTTCTCAGAACTCCAAACAAATAATTTTCACGTGAAAATATTTGTAAGAAAAGTGGCAGAAATTAATGTGTCTAGACAGTGTGGGAGTTTGGAGAAAATCGTTTTCGATATTGTTTCGATCAGTGCTGTTTTCTAGGAAATCGCGAAAAGACTATATAAAAAACTGTTCAGAAAGGTTGCACACTTCCGGTCAATGGATTTTGCCCGAAACTACGTGACAGCTTGTGGTGGTAGTGTTCTTGCGTTCTTCTTCCTGCGAGTTTTTTTTTTTTTTTTTAGATATTTTGTTCACATATACAGACCATTCGCTGAAATTTTTTTTTCGTACTCAGGGGACCTCAAACCATGTATTTTCAGAGAAAACTCACTTCTCTTGATAAGAAAAGGTAAAAATATGGCCAATAGGGACTATCGCTACATACACATATTGAGACCATTTGAATACTATGTAAGCAATATTTCTCACTCTGTAGGGGAAAGGACCCCCTAGAAATAACCCATTCATTTATTCATTGATACGACTTGTTATAGTAAGGGTGGATGGACTTTTCATTGAGAAGAAAATCAAGGGTTTTTTTTATTCGTGTATACTGTTCATGAAATGGGTTATATAAAAGACAGAGTGAGAGAGTGGGTGAATGGATAGAAGTGTGCCCGCTGGGTTTACTTTATCCACCAATATGTACACTGGACCATGGAATATGGGTATAGAAGCGATGTGATAAAGTCCAAAACTCTCTCTTACTCTCTCTCTCTATCCCAGTTCTTCAACTCTAATTCATGATCTCACTCCACCAATTTGCACCAATTATTGAGACAATTCTGTTTGCAAATTGACAGAAGCCTGATGGTGCTGCTGCCATGAACAAATACAGTTTAACGATAATATTTCTATACCTTTTTCATGTTCATATACCATGCTCGTATACTTTTTCAACTTCTTTTTATTTTTCCCCGGTTGCTGTTATTTCCGTTATCAACGGTAAAAAATCTCGACAACATTTACTTTTCCTTTCCATACTCCGTCGGTTATGAATATAGCGTAAATTTCTAATTTCATGCATAAAAATAGCAAACAGTTGCGATTCTTTGATTGTATTTGGTTTCTTGGTAACTATTTAAAGAAAAGGCCATGTTGAACATTGAATTATACAAATGTAAGTGAAGTGTAATGTCCTCATGCGTTGGTCTAGTGGCTAACGCTCTCGCCTTTAATGCGAGAATTCAGGGTTCGATTTCCGAGAGGGCAAAATTGGTGTTGACCCAGCATCATGAAAAAAGTGCGATGCTACAATTATTGGTAGCGCCCTAGGTAGCGAAGGCTGGAACTAAACGGCAAGGGAATTGCGTCGTGCTTACCACACGCCCCCCATACAAATCGCCGTCTGGCAAGCCTTCATGGGCTGTTGCGCCATAGAAAGAAAGAATTGAAGTGTAATGCCCGCTAACTGAAAACGATGACGTGCGAGGGCATCATATTTGTTCATTATATATTTCTACTAAGTTCATTGTTTAAAATGAAGATAGTATGAAAATTTCATTTTTCTATTGCAAACATTTCTTCAAAGTACCTTTCAATTTTTGCTTTTTTGTTTTACTTTTTCTTACTTCCGTTATCAGATTTTCGAAATCTAATTTTCATTGGAAGTAGGCTAGAAAATACTGGAAATACACTAGACATTTGGAGTTCCTTCCTTAATTAAGAAAGACATATTTATTAGACAAGTGAGAGAAGTGGGACACTCCAGTTCACAGTTTGGTCTGGACGAGAGTTGTAAAAAATACTTTACTCACCTCTTGAATATTAATTTTCTTTCAGCAGCCATGTGATATATTAAACATTTGAGGTTCTGTTGGTTCTTGATTTATATGAATATTTATTTATTTATTTATTATTATGCTTTAAAAGAATACACTTCTAGATAGCATGAAGTTGCTACAATATAACAAAAAATACAATAAAAGATAAAATGAAAAATCATTTACATAATTATAAAATACTTAATTAAGATTTCAAAAAATTAATCATTTATATTTTAAATGGAAATACATAACTATAATCAAAACAAAGAAACAAAACAAAAGAGGAAATGAAAAAAATTTTTTGAATAGTACTGTTACAATATTAAAGTGATATATATAAATAAATATAATATAATTAATAAATGAATAATTTCCAAACAGACATAAAAATTGAAATAAACTAAACCAAGAGGATAGGACTTATTGAGAAAAATTAAAGAAAATAACTGAAATTAGTCGAATAATCCCAATACTTTAATCCCAACAATTAATATAACAAATAAATGAATGTAAGGCAGCAATTAATTTAATTATCTCTCAAGGTGTGAGGGTTTGTTTAATATAATAAAATACATGTTTAACTTTTCCAGTCGGATTAATATCTGTTAACTGCACAAAATGGTCAGAACAACAACTAATATAATAATTACTTAGCCATTTTTGATGGATAGAGCTATACAATTTAGAAAAAAGTGTTCCAAACTATCTGGTTCTTTCAATTTACATAATGTGACTCTTTATCCGGCTCGAATTTGTATTTTTTGACATTTATATATGATATTGGGAACTTTTTGGAAGCTAAGCGTATTTGTGCTAGAATTTTAGCTTTACAAAATTTATATTTAAATTAAGATAAGACTGCTGAATGGAGAGGGAAGGTAATACATGTCTGAAATGGATATTATAAGAAGAAATTAGTGCTTTATTTATATCGGTACACTTACAGTTATTATTATACTTCTCTTGTAGGCTTTTCGAATTACTATTCAGGATTTCTGGATCTTGCAGCTGCCATATATCTTGAGCACCAATCTCAATTAGCATATGCTGCAGCTTAACAGTCCGGGTTTCCATTAATTCCAATAGCCTTATAAAACATACTCTTGGAAGAGAATCCGAAGGCATGACTAATAACTTATATCACCATTTTAATATTCTATTGAATATTGTACATTTCAGAGGAAGCTGACAGGACTCTAATCTCACATATACGTCAGGTGTGTGTACGGAGACTTAAGAGCAATTTAAAGAATTTTATTTGAACCTTTTCATCAATATCCCCATATTGTGTATTGTGTATTGAAGTGCCCATATTTCGGAGCAGTACAATAAGATTGACTTTATTAAACTGTCAATAGCTGCAACTTTGCGGACCATGTGTCGGATTTACATTTACGAAGGATATTTAAAACATGGGGGATAGCTATTTGCCTTTTAGAACAAAAATAATTTGCTGCTAGAAGAGAATGGTACTCGAAAATATTTAAAATTTTGTTTAAAATGAATAGGTTCATTATTGTAATATAGCGCTCTTAAATTTTTGGCTTTCCCCCATTTCTGGAAAGGAACTATCACCGTTGTCGATAGATTGACTTCTAGTAAGTTTTCGCGACAATACAAAATATTAAGACTGACTTGTGCGTTTCTCCAGGGCGGCGCTAGAATGACAATGTCATCTGCATAAAGCAGCATTAAAAGTTACTTATTAGTTTTAATATTGACTCCACGGGCACCATTATTTTCGAGGATTTCAATTTATTGCTTAGGTATAAGGAGAACAATAAAGGGCTCAATATTTCATCTTGGCCTTCTGAGATATTTATGTCATTAGATCTTGAATCCTCTTCCACAATGGTCATTATTGCTTGGTCATAGATTTTTTTAATAATGCGAATAAATTTAGAGCTTACACCTAAATTTAGCAGTTTCTCCCATAATTTGATATCGACAGACAGAATCGAAAGCCCTTTGAAAATCGACAAAGATTCCATACTTCTGCCCGCCTGTAGAACGCAGTTGAATATTAATCGCAGAACTTGAAATGAAAATTCCATCGCAGCATCCTTTATTTCGACGGAAGCCTAATTATTCACTAGGTATGATATTATACAATTCGGCCCACTTGGAAAGCGTAGTGTTTAGAATTTAAGTAAATATTTTTGTTACTGTGTTCACTAATGAGATCGGTCTATAGATAGCAGGGTTAAGGGGGTCCCCCTTCTTAAATAAAACATTTTCGTGTTAACCTGACACACCAGGAGGGAGGTATCACCTCATGATTCCATATTTTATTGAACATATTCAACAAGTAGTGCGTCCAGGAAGCGGGTAGATTTTTAAAAAAATTATTTTTTATTAAGTCTGGACCAGTAGCTTTATCTTTTTTTGACGCTCCGATACTATTTATCAATTCCTCCAAAGTAAAATCCTCATCGAGGGTGGGACAATGTACCCCGAAGTAGTCAACATCATTGCATAAAAGTTCCGGATATATATTTTTATAAAAATTTTCGCAGACATTCGTTACTATTTCATTTTTATTAAAATTCTTATTTTGAAATACTCTTAGTGCCTGCCAAAAATCTTTTGAATTATTTGCGGAGTTAAATTTTGATCGAATTTCTTTATAATAATTATATTTTGCACTTCATACGGATTTTCTAAAAGTTCTTTTGGTCGATAAGCATAGCTTTAATACATCTTCACGAAATTTTAATTTTTTGCATTTCCTATAAGATTTATTTACCAGAGTTTGGCTATATTACAATCAGGAGTGAACCATGATTTATAACTATAAAATTTATATCTGAGTTTGCACTTAACAAAAATTCCAACATCATGTCCTACATTTTGCAATGTCGAGTAGAAATTATTATATAAATCCGTTGCGGAAGTACAATTAAAATAGATTATATTAGAACATTCTAATAAATTATACAATTTTATCAATTTTTCTGAATCAATTTTTATTAATTGAGTCGGGAAGGGATTAGCTTAGTGGTTAGCGCGTTGGACTCCCACGCGGAAGTCCCGGGTTCGAGTCCAGTGCTACTCTTAGATTTTTTCTTCCTAGGCGCCTCTACAGCTCACTATCCGGTGGAGGACAGTGTCTGTAGCGAGAAAAGACTATCCAGAGATCGGCAGTGCACTGAGATGGCTCCGGGCACTAATGACCATAGATATTGACGCGCCTTAAATTTAAAAAAAAAATTAATTGAGTGCTTATGTTTATATTGCTTATATTTATTTCATATCTTTAATTATTTTTTTATCTAAATTAGAATCTATCTTAATTTGCAATCTGCAAAGTAAATATTGCGAAAATGAAGTAATCGTAGTACTAAACTGACAACAACATTTCAAAGCAAGGTAATCCACCGAATAAGGTCTATCAATAAATTTATAATTAGCAGAGTAATCATCGTTCGATCTTCCATTACATAAAAATAAACCATTATTCCCCATAATTTCAGTCAGTCTTCTACCCTTGTCAGTTACTAGCTCACCCAAACTCTTCCTCCTTCCACTAAAGCATGTGCCAAAGAAAATATCACTTTCTAACATATTTAACTCGCTAACCTTGCATTATAATCGCCCCCAAGTACAATACTAGACTCTGGATATTCCTGCATTTATTTAAATAATTCACTATCTAAATTTTGCATTGTATTAGCTATATCAATATCCGGTTTTAAATAGACAACACCCAAAATCAAAGAATCTGACCTAAATTTTACTAATAGGAATAACCACAAGTTACATTTACTTATCTCTGTAATCTCCAAATTTAAGATTTCTTTAATTAATATAACAAGATCCCCACTAGCTCTAACATTTATAAAATTTTTATCTCCTTCAAACATAATATGTTTGAAAACTTGATAGAAATGAAAGAATGTTGAAATTGTCGGTGCTTAACCAGGTCTCACAGAGCATAATATATCAAATTCAAGTAAATTATTAATCTCAACACCATCCATGTGAGCCAAAGCACCTACACCTCCTACATTTCAATAACCAATATTAATAGCATTTCTATTCAAACCTGTTGATCTAGACGAATTATTATTACCTTCACATTCATTTTCTGTAACTGCCTTAATCTGTGGGTTGCCTTTCTTCTTAGACGCTCTCTTTTGAGGTCTGCCGCATAACTTGGATCTTGCCGCCTCTCTTAGTGACCTTCTAGTCGCCTGTGATCGACGAAAATACTGCCGTTTGTCCGGTGACCCCTCTGCTTTTCTTTTTTGCCTACTCTTCACTAGCCTGCCTTCTTTCAACTAATTTCTCAGAGTGCCAACTGACAGATTTTCAAGTCCCGTGATTACTGATTCATCTTCTCCCTCATTCTCAAACGAATAAAAGGCGCTAGCTGCTTTTTATTTAGAAATTCCTCTGAAGTCAGCAACTTGCCTTCTGTAAAGAGCTTATCATATTTTATAAATGCCTTTTTATTATCATTTCTTGTCTCTTTCCAAAAAGGATACAATTTTTTCTTAGTCTTAGTCTCTTGCACTTAGCGGAAAGTCTTCAGATAACACCAAATTAGTTCCTTTTAAATGTTTAATTGACTTCAACAACTCTAACTTACGTCTCATAGCCAAGAGTCTGATTAATACAGGTCACTTTTCTTTATTTCTACCAATTCTTCTTAAAAAATCGATATCGTTTAAGCTAATGTCTGTCTATAACGTATCTCGCAAAACAATCTCTACTCCCTTCTCCAAATCCCAGAGTTTTTCATTTGGCTTTTTCATTTTCTGGCAGATTGAACAAAAGCAAATTATGTCTTCTATAGTTATTTTCAATTTTATTGATAGTCTGTTCCAAAATAATAACTTTATTAGACTGCATCTTCCATTTTTCTACAAATTTATTAATATTTTTTTTCACTTTTTCCATTTTTCCAATTATATCGTCATATTTTATACGAAACTCCTCATGTAACTGTTTAATAGAATACATTATATCATTTAAATCTAGCGGTTTATCTGCTATAGTTATTTAAAATATTTATAGTAACTACCACTATGTAGCGTACTTACAATAGTGTAATGTAGTGTAGACAGCCAATAGTCTCAAATATTCACTCCACAGACTTTACTACTGCTTATTAAATATATGCATCCACATATTCAACATAAATATATGACCTTGAGAATTTTTTCAAAACTTAATATCTCTTAAAAAATTAAAATTTCAACTTGAATTTGCACAGAATATGCACACAACCAGACTACACACTTGAGACACAAAATGTTTCCAGAACAAAAAAAATTCCTTAAAAATTGAGTATAAAACATAGAGAGCGT
Organism: Triatoma infestans; assembly: GCA_011037195.1. NCBI lineage: Eukaryota > Metazoa > Arthropoda > Insecta > Hemiptera > Reduviidae > Triatoma > Triatoma infestans. Next base: position 81,934 of record JAAEAF010003169.1, on the reverse strand, counting down.
CTACAGACACGTGTGTACCGTTAAACTACTCAATAGCAACTCCTAATATTTATATGAATATAAAAAAATATGAATAGATGTAATTACTGAGAATATAAAAGAATTTGTTGACCGTTGATGAATTAAGTTAGAAGAAATTTGGTGAGAATCTGTCAAGAAAGCAACATTCAATTATGCCAACGTTTCGACAGAGTTTTTATATATCAAGGCTTTAATCTAAAAAACAATACAATGACGAACCACAATGCATTAATAATACTGTAAAATGCAGAATAATAATGACAAAAATAAATACCAAAAAATAAAGTTAAAACAATAGTCTTGAACTTACATATAGATAGTGGTGAAGATGTGGATAAAGAACTTTTAAAACTTACACATTTGTTACATGGCAGAAACATAAAAATTAAAATTAAAAGTTACTAGTTACTTAACCCCAATCATCTACAGAAATGAAAGTGGGTTGAATAGGCAGTAGGCTAGTGAAAGGGATTTGAGGAAATTTTTAGGGGTGGGGGTAGGTAAAAGGGAGTTCTAGAAAGGCCATGCTTTAAAAAAACCGTTATACACCGACTAAAAATTCCTAGTGTCATTACGAAAATTAACAGAAAATTTATTTCTTTTGATATAAATCATTTCTAATATATTTCTTCTTGTCCTGTTACTTTCTTTTGCTAGTATTTTTGTTTTGGAAAAATCAAAATTATGATTTTTTTCCTTACAATGTTTCATCAGTGCAGTAATGTTGTCTTTGTCATTTTTATATCAGCAGTCGTATTCATGGTAATACATTCTGTTTTTTAAGTATTGTGTAGTGACCAACATAAACAGCTGGACATTGTGTACAGTCTATCTGGTAAACGAGGTCTGATTGTAATTTGTTGGGAGTAGAGCCTTTAAGTTTGCTGTATAACTTAATAGTGTTAGTGCATTTGTGAGCCAAAGTGATATTAGAACGTCTGAAAATTTTCAAGATTTTCTCTGACAGTTTGTTAATGCATGTAAATGAAACATATTTAGGTGGTTGGTCAACAGACATATGAGGAGAATGAGTTAGTTTGTTGCCATAATGTCGTGTGATGGTGAGTGTAGATGACAGTATTTCGTTAAGTGTTCTATTAATGAGGTGTTGAGGATAGCCATTGTTAGAAAAAATTATATAGAGTTTTTTTTTATTGTCCTGATGAAATTTGGGATGACTAAGGGAAAAGACGCGGCTTTAAGAAAATTAATTTTTTGGGAATATGGGTGTTGGGATTTGAAATGAAGTTAACGGTCGGATCTTATGTTTTCTGAGTGCCAGTTAGTTATAAGAGTATTGTTAACATCGCGTATAATGGTTAAGTCGAGAAAGTTGATAGTATTGTTGTCTTCTAGTTCGTAAGTAAAATGTAGACGAGGATGGAAAGAATTAAATATGTCCAGAATTGTGTGTACTTGGTCGGATGGTATTGCTGTTAGGCAATCATCTACATCTTTGTAAAAGAATGGCGATTTAAAAGGAAGTTTGGAAATGGATTTGTCTATTAAGTCGTTCATGATAATATCAGCAAGAATTGGTCCTAAACTGCTATCCATTGCTGTTCCAAAAATCTGTTTATAAAACTGGTTATTAAATGTAAAGTATCCTGAGTTACTACAGTGTGTGAGTAATGTGACGAAAGTGTTCATGGGAATTTTTGTTTTATTATCCAATAAATGGAAATTATTTTTTATAAGAACTATTGTGTCTACATTTGTGAACATTGTGGAACATTTGTAAATAAGGAGGAGACATCAAGAGATATGAGAATGTAGTTATCCGGAAGTTTTAGGGTTTCTAATTTCTCTTTGAAAGCAAAGGAATCTTTAATTTTGTAATTGTCATTGCAAAAATATTTAAGTAATTCTGCTAGGTACTTGGAGATTTGATAGGTAGGGGAGTTAATGAAAGAAATAATGGGTCGTAAAGGATTACCTAGTTCGTGGATTTTGACAAGATCATAAATTTTTGGAGGAGTGGGGAGGTCATTGATAAGCTGATTTTTTTGAAGATTAAGTTGATTTTTAGGTACGCCCTAGGTGCCTTCCCTACGACGCCTTGTGTTAGCCTGTACAGTGAATTGGGTCTTATGCCACTACGGTTCCGGCGACAGAAACGATTAGTAAGTTACGTCTCTACAATTAGGGCTCACCCAAATCATCTGAATTATAAGATTCTCTTTCATAAAAGACAAAGATACGAATCGAGGCCTACTATCACGAGACCGGTTAGGGTGCGAGCCTTCGAACTCCTGCAAAATCTTGGCTTAAGTTTGCCAAGGCTGTTGTCCATTAATTATGATGAAGTTCCCCCATGGAAGATATCATCTGTAAACGTGCTGAGCGACCTTATCAATATGCACAAAAATGACACGCCTAGCGAAATCTACCGACAAAAATTTCGGGCCATCCTCGAGGAGTACCCGGCCTTTGAGGTGATATATACCGACTGCTCTAAAACAGATAGCGGTGTTGGCAGCGCCTTTGTTGTTGATAATCAACCACAATCTTGGACGCTTCTGTTTACACTGCTGAACAATATGCACTTTGGCAAGCATTATTGTTGTGTATGATGTCTACAAACAGTTCCAAATTCATGATTGCATCGGATTCACTGAGTGTTCTCCAAAGTCTAAAAGAAAAATTTTCAAATGATCCTTTCAATCAGCGAATTCTAGCTCTTATAACTTCCATAACCGATAGTGGCAAAACTATTATTTTTATATGGATACCTAGCCACATAGGAATAGAAGGCAATGAGATGGCTGACAAAGCAGCCCGGCAAGCCACCGGAAAAGAGACACCAGAGGCTTTTATTGTCAAGCTGCCAGATGTTAAGGCATATCTATCAGATGGCATAAGGGAAAAGTGGCAGCAAGAATGGCAACATATTGAAAATGCCTTGTCTTCAATAAAAAAATCTGTAAACAGGTGGCAGCCTCCCCTATCCTTAAACAGAAGCGAAAGAGTAAAAGTTCATCGGTTGAGATTAGGCCACACACTTCTTACACACCAATATCTCTTAGCTGGACAAGAAGCACCATTGTATGAAAGGTGCGGCGAACGCCTTACTGTTCGCCATTTATTATGCAATTGCAAAGAATTAGACAATATGCGACAGCTATACAGCTTACCAGATAAAATGAAAGAGAATCTAAAAGAAAGCGATAAGTTAAATGGAGTGATTGGTTTTTTAAAGGCTTTGGGAATTTTCAGAAGAATTTAATAGATTTTATATGGTTGTACACAGATGTATATAGTTAGAAATCTACCGACAAAAATTTCGGGCCATCCTCGAGGAGTTGTCACAAGAATTTGTGAAAGTATTTGTATGAAAGTAAGAAGAATGAAAGAATTTGTATGAAAGTAATTTATTTGTATGAATGAGTATGGTTTGATAGTTCCTGTAGGTTAGGTAGGTAGGGATTGTAGGAATATCGAGTACTACAATCCCATTAGCTTGTAAGTTATAGTATATGATTTAGAATTAGATTTTAATTTTTATAGGAATGAAAGATTGTGAGTATGGGTGTAGGGGGGCCAATACCGACCAGGGGTGGCAAATTTTGGTCGTGTAGGAAACCTTTCCTGCACTTTGTTTTTAACTTGGGAGCCACTGACTTTTGGAGGGGTGGGTCTGAGCCGGGATTGGCAACCCCGGCACCTGTGTGAATGTGAGTATGAATGTTATGTAAATAGTATACATAGTTTTATACTAGTTTTAAGTACGCGGGTGTGAGGAATATCCAGTACTCCACCCACGTTTATACTTTATTAGGCTGTGTGATCGTCGTTAGAATGGATGTATTTATAGGGATGAATGTATTTATTGGTATGCTAGTATTCATTGTATATATTCAAGACTGTATAGATCTATTAACACGGCTATATTGTCTATTGGTGAGCATACACGAAACTAATGAAAATATCCCATGCACAGACACATACTTATAACGTCACTAATTCTAAAGACATGTATAGCGAAGAATATGGCCAAAGACCTCAGCAGTCGACGCCATAAAACATAAAAAAAAAAAAACAAGACACAAGTAAAAATTTTTAGTTTTTCCTTTTTATGTTTCTGCGATGTAACAAATGCGTATGTTCTAAATTCTTATTCCACATCTTCACGATTGTTTATATGTAAGCTCAATATTATTTTTTTATTTAAAACAAATTTTTTTTTGCTTTGTTTTTGTTATTATTATTCTGTGTTTTATAGTATTATTAATGCATTGTGGTTCCTCTTTGTATTGTTTTTTAGATTAAAGCCTTGATAAAGACAGGAAACTCTGTCGAAACGTCGGCATAATTGAATATTTTTTCTTGACCGATCCTCAACAAATTTCTTCGCTATAGAGAATGTATTTTAATTCAAGTCAAATGCCCCATCTCTCTATAATCTGTTCCGTTTGGTATAAATAACCTCAAATCCGCTGTATGTAGTATTTGCCTTGATCTTTTTTTCACGTATTGTTGGTAGACATCGGGCTAATTAGAGTTGAATAATGTGAAGGAAAGTGTGTGTAACTCACTTGTTTGTGAAAGTTGAACTTTCTTCACTAAATTTAGTGTAATAATCGTCACATTATTCAACGATTGCAGAAAAACAAAGTTTTTGGCAATGTATATGTGAGAACAAAATATCTTAAAGATGGAAAATCATCGGAAGCCCAAATTTGATATTTTATTTAAGTGCCACCACCGCATTTGGCACTGAGGTTTCGGTCACATTCATGGGCTTGATTTTCATCAGCAAAAACAACTCCAATAATTTTCTTTATACTATCTACACCAATAAATGCCACCACCACTTTTATTTATAATTTTTTCCCGTGAAGCTTGCATTTGGGGGTGGGGGAAGGTGTGGTACTATGCCTTCCTCAAAAGTACCATTTCATATGGTACTACCACTTATACAATATTAATATACATTAGAAGCAATGCTGGAAAATCGGACAAATTAAAGAAAATCGGTAAACCGGAAATGCGACTGTATGTAATAGATTTTTGAGTTTTTTGGAATTTTTGTCGAAAAAAACGTTCGCAATGTTTTCTAAACTAGTTGTTCTAACTGCTCGGACAGGAAGTACGTAACACCTACTATCTGAAACATTGATTTTAGGAAGTTCTGCGACGATATTTTGCGGTTTCAAATTTCAAATGTTATTTGTTTTCGTTTTTTTTCAAAGTTGTTGGTGACATGTAGTGGACTGTATTGTAAGCACACTTGTGCTACCTGTCAGCCAGATACTTGTCTCCCACCGCCTCTGTACTTGACTCCCACCCACTCTGTACTTGTCTCCCACCGCCTCTAAATTTATGTCAGGACAAATGAGTAAAATTTAAAAGTGTAAAGAAAATGTTTGCACTTTAAATAAAATGACTCTCACTAAACAACAAAGGACTCATATACAGATCTATATTAAAACCTACCTGGATATGTCCAGGTAATGCCCTGGGGGGATGATATGTAATGCTATGGATAATTCTTTGGGGTAATGATATGTAATGCCCTATGGGGAACTAGTCCCCCATAGGGCATTACATATCATTACCATCGACAAAACATTCAAACCTCCAAAGAAGTCAATCTCTCCAATCCAAATTCCTTCACACTATCGTTAACACTATCGATGTTTCAAATCTAACCATTCATACGGATTACACATTCCTTTTGTAAATAATGTTGCCCGATACCGATATAACAAATCCATCAGACTTTTCATTCCCACTTTAATCCTCTTATCCCAAATTTATCATCCCGTTGCATTCCAGACAATCCTCCCAGACGTTTAAGGCGCCAGTGGCCTCGCGATCTCCTCTCCGCAGAAAAAAGGAGCAGTTAATTTGAATAATTAATTTGGGAGTGTTACCGCTGGGTAGCTTCTCCCCTAGTTTAGTATGAGAGATGTGTCAAGGTCACTGTGAGTTTGTCAGTGTTACAGCTCACGTAGAGCTGGTGTAACAATTCAAATAAAAAAAATAAAATAAAATGCATTACCAAGTAACATTAAGAGAAAGCACACCAGATTATTTTTTTTTTTTTTTACTTTTCTCTTACTCCTGGTAAGAGAAAGTATTGGGATCATATCAAATTCTAAAATTTGGTTATCACCTGAAATAGATTTTTTGATATGCTATGGATATGGATAAAAAAAAGGTTCTTCAGGAATATGTTTATATGTAGACAAAATATTTTAACAGGGAACAAAATCGCAAGAAGCTCCACTTGATATTATTCCATTTAAGTACACCATCGCATCTGGCAAGAAGATTTCGATCAAATCCATCAACCGGAAGTAGCTATTTATGGAATCTTTTTTTTTCTTCAGATTTTCGTAATTTTCACGAAAACAACGATAACGATTATTCTTTTTACCTCATTTACTAACTGCACACATAAATGCCTATCACTTTTATTCTAAAATAATTTTCCAGGAAAATTGATTTTTGGCAGGTCTGGAAAAGCTGCAAACTTAAGTTTTCGTCTTCAGTGGCATTTCAGTAAAATTTATAGTGCTATCACCCGTATAATATTAAGATAGATTAGATTCTGTGGGCTTTAGCTGTGCAGCCTATGCCACCGCGACCCCTATGGATCTATTCTGGCATTCAAGAGTTGGAGTTCCTTCTCCAGTCCAGTCTGTTTAAATAAACGGCTTCTCCCGCCGCCAAGGCTGGAGAGAGAGAGAGAGACCCCTGGGCGATCCTTGAAGGCACCCACCAGTCATAGCACCCTCTCAAGCCTGTCTGTTTTGAGGAATACGTCCTCACTGTATTCCTGGACATAGCTGGTGCCTTCGATAATGTCTGGTGGCCGACTGTATTAGAGTCACTTAGAAGGAGAGATTGTCCACCAAATTTTTTTAAACTGATACAAAGCTACCTCACTCAAAGAGTGGCGGTGCTTGTGACTCAAGCCGGCGAAACATCCAGGCCAATAACTAAAGGTTGTCCGCAGGGCTCGGTGGTGGGCCCGTTCCTGTGGAACTTGGTCATGGACGGATTGTTAGAGCATATAGAAATGATGGATTATTGTGATTCAGTTGCATACGCTGACGACCTTGCAGTAGTCGTTCATGGTGATTCTCGTCGGGAGTTAGAAGAGCGTGCGAGCGCTGTTGTAACCCGAATTAAGAATTGGTGTCAAGGGGAGAAGCTTCAGATTTCGTTCGAGAAGTCTAAAGTGATGCTAATGAAAGGCAAACTTCATCCCAGTCGTCCTCCCTGGATAAGGGTGGACGATCACAGAATAGTCCATGTGACCCAGTTTGAGTACCTGGGCGTGCTGCTGGATTGGAAGCTTTCTTTTAAGCCCCATATTCAGTGGGTGGCCTCCAGATGTCTCAACTTGTACCAGGGAATAAAAAGAGTTGCCCGTGGTGAGTGGGGGCTGAAGACTGGTGTGGCCCTAACCATTTATAGGGGCGTAATAGAGAATGTCGCAGCGTACGCAGCTGCCTGTTGGGCCGACAAGCTTGACATGCAGTCTTACAGCGGCACTTTGTTGCGGATGCAAAGAGCAATTTTATGCTCTGTAACAAGGGCCTATGCGACATCATCCACGGCTTCCTTACCGGTGGTCGCTGGTGAGTTGCCGCTTGATCTCCTCGTTGAGACGAGAGCCCTTACACATATGTTTAAAAAAGGGGTCAAGATTTTCCTCGGTGGTGAGGAGTTGTCCAGTCAGATGCCTACTACTCTTGCAAGAAATAAGATCCGAGAGTATGAGATTGGGAAGTAGCAAAGACGCTGGGATGAGGCAGATACAGGAAGAATTACTTATGAGTTCTTCCCAAATGTGCATCACAGACTATCGATACGGTGGCTGGAGTTATCCCAAACCGTAACGCAATATTTCACGGGCCACGGGGAGTTCAATTCTAAGCTCAATGAGTTGGGTTTGAAAGATTCCCCGAATTGCGAGTGCGGTGAACGGGATACAGTGCATCACATTCTCTTCCGATGTTCTCTCCTCGACGAGGCAAGAATCCATATGGAATTCAAGCTGAAAAGGAGAGGAGGAATTGGCCGGGAGAATGTAAAGAGTCGGTGAAAAGTGCTGAAAATTTTAAAGACTTCGCTGTTTGCTCGAGAAGTAGCGTTAATGCGCCGGACTAGACGGATATGTAGAGGTCCGCCTCCACGTGGCAGGGATGGAAACTTGCTTACATAGTAGGCAAGGCTAAGAGACCATAGGCACCGGTTTTGGCGCTATGCCCTAGGTACGGTGGCCAGGAGTGTGCTGAATTTTGAATTTTTTTGTCTGTTTTGACTTAGAGAGAGACTCTTGGGTAAAGCTTGCCGGCGTCAGTTTCTCCTTCCCAAAGAGGAGAAATCTCAGCCATACCTCACAATGGCACAGTAAGTGCAGTGCTGTGTCTTCTTCTTCCTGGCAAAACCTACACAGCCTATCCCGTTATCAGGCCCATGCGATGCATGTGCTTGTCAAGTCTATAATGGCCAGTAAGGAGGCTCACAGACATCCTTATGCCGCGTGGACTTGTTGGAGTAATTCTGCAATAAGCCTGGGTGAGTAGCTGTTTATAAATTTTTTCGCCTGCCTCTGGCTATTAAGATATATATTAGAGCATAGCTAAAATTCCAAATTTGAAGAAAATCTGTTAACCGGAAGTGTAATTTTGCAGAAGAGGTTTGCGATATTTTTTTTTTTTTTTGGATTTTTTCGAAATGCACTCTATTTGATTTCCTATAAACTGGGACTGTTCACTGCACAGATATAAACGTATCACTTTTATTTGAAATATTTATTCGGAAAAATCAATTTTTCCGGGTTACTGGGGAGTTCTGTGGTGAGATTAGATTTCAATGTTTTTCTTGAAGAAAACTGTGCCTTTTTACACTATGATTTAATCCTATTCTATCTGCTTAAGTGTACTTCCCACCACCACTATATTTTTCTGTTAGGATAACCTTATATACAAATTGCAACTCGGTAGAAAATTTGTCTTAGATTTCTTCCTAGGAGCCTCTACAACCCTACAGCTGAACGGTGATGGACAGTGTTGTCTGTACCGAGAGAACACTGCCTAGAAACCGGCAGTGCAATAAGAAGGCTCAGTGACCACAACGTTAATGGCCACACACATGTTGACGCGCCTTAAATTAAAAACAAATAATTTGTCAGTTTTAAAAACATATTAACTGCATTAGCACCAAGAAGGTCTTTATATGGTTCATGGCCACATTTTCGGAGAACAGATTACGTTCTTTTTTTATTGAAGAGTTTTCTAGTGAAAGCAAATTCATAGCGTAATAAATACGCATGTGCAGAAAGAAATCTCGATGAATGTTAATAATTCTACCAATATTACTCGTTAGTATGATTTTCAAATTCCCCCAGCACACAAATACCCAAACGTGCACACACAAATGTACCAGTTATGCCGTCGTATGCTGACTAAAATGATTGATGCTCCCAGAACATTATTACATGAAAATATACCGGTCATATTTATTATTTGGTATTTGAATTATTTGACCACCAGATGGAGTGTCGTTATTCAGTGTGGAATTGTCAATAGATTTCAGTTACTAAATAATGTCGCTATGATTTTACTACACAAGAAAATACAATTCTCTTGACACTGTTGGCAACAGACTACACATTGTGTATGCTCTTGTGGCCAGCAACAGTGCAATAGTCGATATATACGTTATGATTTATTACTGGAGAATTCCCCCGCACAAGAGGTTATTGTAAAACACATAACACATTACTAGTCTCTGTGTTTACATTGGATATACATATGAATTTATGTTAAAAGATATCTTGTTGATAGCTGGATATCTTGTTTCATTGGCTGATGTAATTTAACAAAATGATGTTTACAAGATATTCCTGTAAATAATATTATGACGCTAGGTTTTTGATGTGTTTCATAATTTTAGTAAACTTCGTAACCTGTTAAAGTACATGTTTCTACATGTAAAAATTTGTTTGAACTTGTTTAGCTTATTCTACTAGTGGCTTTTATTTTCTCTTACACTGGTAAGAGGAAGTCTTGCGATTGTATCACATTTTCGAAATTGAGTTTTTACCGGAAATACAAGTTTTGAGGTCCTCTGAGTATGAAACAAATGTTTAGTGAATGGTTTGTGTGTGGGTGGTGTGTGAGAACATGTTTTTATTTATTTAAGGCATGTCAATATGTGTGGTCATTGGCGCTCGGAGCCTTCTCAGTGCACTGCCGGTCTCCGGACAGTGTTCTCTCGTTACAGACAACACTGTCCATCACCGGACAGTGAGCTGTAGAGACTCCTAGGAAAAAAAATCTAAGGGTAGCACAACTGGACTCGAACCCAGGTCCTCCGCATGGGAGTCCAGCACGCTAACCAATTGGTTATTCCCTTCCCTTGTGTCTTATGTGAGAACAGAATGTCTCAAAAACAAAATCGCAGGAAGCTCTAACTGGGGATTACGTGCAGGTACAGGGACATTACAAGAAGGTTTTACGCAAAATCCATCAACCGGAAATGCGAAATTTACTGCATTGTTTCTTCTTTAGCTCCGCGATTTTCTCAAAAACGGCTCCAAATCATTACATTGTACAGAGCCCCAATAATATTGAACAAACTTATATGAATTTTAACGTTTCAGATTGCTCGGATCCAGCTAAAATCATTACAAATAAAAGTGATAGGTTTTATATCTGTACAGTCATTATTCCAAGAAACTAATTGGAGTCATTTTCCGAAAAAATTGAGAAAATACGGGGAAAAAATTCGCTAGTCATACTAGTCCGGTTAATGGATTTTGCCCGAAACCTTCTTATCAGTTACGGTGATCATTTTTGAGATACTCTGTTAATACGCGCGCGCACAAACACACACATCAAACATTTTTTTATATTCAGAGGACCTCGAAACACTGCTTACGCTTTCCTCAAAAAAGTGATTTTATTATGTTTGTATTCTCCATTGATATAACTTAATTTCGCCAACTTAACTTCTATTCAGAATTATAAGTTTGAACAAAATTAAAAGAAGTTCGTGTGAGTGAATCACACCAGATATTTTTTCTTCTGGTCTTCTCGATTTTTTCGAAAATTCTATTCAATACCGATGATTTTCTTCGAGCTTCCAAATACCAATTTTGCTAATTTATTTGTTTCACTGTTTTTTGAAACATTATTTTTCCACACTTCGAAAAACCCAAGTTTAAAGAAAATTCCTCAGAAGAAATCGTAAGAAAAAATTACAGTAAGTGAAACTCTCGTGAAGGTTTTACACCGGATTTTCACTCAAAAGAACCAACTTTCTTCTGTTCTCTTTTTCCGATTGTAAACCTATTTCTTTCCACCCTTTTACGTTTTGAGTTTTACGTAAAAAGAACTTTCTTACATTTCATTCCATTCAACAAATCAAGAGGGGGGCCAAAGAAAAAGAGATTTTAAAAAAAATCTGTGACGCGATTATTGAAGGGAGAAAAAGAGGTGGAAAACTTTGGAATTGAGGACTAAAGAGTTTATACCTATCATTTTTCCTGACTACCCAAGTACTATGCTCCTGCAGTGTTAGCGTCCACCCCACACTTCGCTATACTTTTTCATCCTATTGAAAGTTGTCACCTTTCGTCACTATAATGACGTAACTTTTATTTTATTTTCTTTTGCACTTTTTTCCATTCACCATCCAGTTCCGTTGGCGAGAGCATTATGATAGCCTTTGTCAAAATGATGCTTCTTTTATTACAATGCGTCATTATTTTATACCTCTTTTTTCTACTTTCTAATACTCCAAATATAACATTAAAAATCATTATAGTAATAACATCATATAAATATAAAAGAAAATGAATTATTTATTTCTATTCTGTAAAAATTATTGTCTTTATTACTTTTTCTTACAAAGTTTACTTTCTCTTGTATGTCTTTATTACTTTCTCCTAGAGGTAGTATTGCAATGGTGCCCAATTAGCGAAGTGTCGCATTCACCAGAAATAAATGTTTTTTGGTCTCCTTGAGTACGAAAACAATGTTTATAGCGCATTGTCTGTTTCTGTGTGTAGTGTCTGTATCTCAAAAATGAAAAGTCGCAGAAAGCTCAAAATTGATATTCGGTCTACCACCGTATCTGACATTAAGTTTTCCAGTAAAGTCCGTCAACCGGAAGTGGGACATTACTGAATGTTTTTGTTTCCCCCGTTTTTCGCGCTTTTCTTTCAAATGGCTCCAACTATTTGCTTTAAAGTTCCTTTAATATTTTGGAGCAATACCTGTGACTTTTATTTCAATAATTTTTCCGGGAGAATTGTTTTTTGGAAGGTTGTGGGGGGAAACTGTAGCGTTAAGCTTTCGATTAATTTACATTTCAATACAATGTACGGTTCTACCACTTATTTAATATTAATAAACATTAAAAGCATTGCTAGAAGTCCAAAATTTGAAAAAAATTGGCTAACCGGAAGTGGAACTTCACAGAACAGGAATAACAGTATTTTGAAAACTGGACTAAAACGATTGGACTGGACTAAAACGATTGGACTGGACTAAAACGATTGGACTGGACTAAAACGATTGGACTGGACTAAAACGATTGGACTGGACTAAAACTGGATAAACTGCAAAAAAAAAATCACTTTTTATTAGACTGGGCAATAATGTAATCACACTTCTGTCTGCCTGCGTTGATACATGGAATGTTAGAGGTGATATAAGTATATGTTTAAAGATAACCGGAAGGACATTATATACGCACATATACTCCCCACCTAAGAGTTCCCTTCCAACCTTTTAGTCCAACGCTACCCGCTTCCTATTTATTGCTTTCAGTTTAATACGGGCCAATTTTAAAAACACGCAACAGTCATGTTTACCGAACAATCTTGTTACCAACTGTATTGGCTTTCCCACAAAAGAGGTTTAAAAGAAATACATACACACACATATATATACATTACCAGAGGAATATATATATATTGCCAGAGGAATTTCATTATAACCGGCAAGTTGAAATTTGTTATTTGAGCTGTGTGCGTGTGTGAGCAGTTATGTGAGTGACACGGCTCACATGTCACGACCACAATGTGAGTGATGGTTTCTCCGGTGATTTTTCTTTCTTCCTTTTAACTTTACTTGGATACCATTATTTCACTGTGCAATGCTGAATAACACATTTCCATTTTTCAATTGTGTGCTACTGAAAAAAAAAACCTTACCACATATTTTCTAGTGTAAAACAATATCGATTTACAATTAAAATATGTGTCGAGAAAAGTTCTGTTTTAACGGTATACTGGCAGTTGATATGTTTTCTTATCAATGCTAGTGTAAATAATGCTTGGCTTTTATTTAGGCAAAGTATTGCTGAAAGCATAGAAAATCTAGATTTATTCAGTTCACAAGAAGTATTGTGAAAGTATAATATATTTGTTGCAAAGCTCAGGATCTCTGCGATAGGACGCCCAACACTTGTCACAAAACTATCCAGCAGGGTTCCTGAAGAAATTAGGCTTAATGGGAGAGGGCATTTAATTATTTCCTCACAAACACAAATTAGATATGCTTTGTGTAAAAAAAATACACAAAAAATGTAAAAAGTGTGACGTTGTGTCCATGCGAATTGTTTCGATCTAAATGGAACAAATGTGTGTCTAATTGTATAAAATCAATTTTATTTTTATTATATTATAAGAATAAATATCAATTTTTGCCATTCTAACATTATTTTGCTAAATAATTGCCTTTACAAAATACTGTACACTTTCGGTCCCACGGTCCCATTTTTGGGGCGGCTTGTAGCTCCTATGGAAATCAGTAAACTAAGAAAAAAAATACATTTTATAATTATTTCAGCTATAAATAGAAGGATTATATATAAAAAAAGATTAAAACTAATTTTGAAAAAGTTGGGTTCAAATGGGTAAATACTCAGCTTCGAAGAAAAATTGTTAATAAAGCTGACCTTCGTAGTCATTCCATCCCTAGGGAAGATCCAAAGAGGTGGCTGGCAGATAGGGATAACCACTAACCATTCCCTTGAATGGAAATATAAAGAGATATTATTATGCTACAGCAATCAGTATTTTGCGGCAAGTTTACACATTCTTTGTGGATCTGCCACTATTACTCATGCTCTCTCTCTCTATCGCTTTTACTTGAAACAGCTGTAGTGCACTGGAGTCTTCAGCTGGACTCTTAAGGTCGCAGAGGTATCGGATGCGAGCCCAGCAATGCTGCACTTAGATTTTCTCTACTTAGGAACCTCTACAGCTCACTGTCCGAAGAGTCATTTTCTCATTAAATATTTTATTTGCGGTCCTAGCTGCTACAACTTCCTCTCTCATCAGCAATATAACAAAGAATGTACCATCATATCTTTCAATGGAATAACTAATGTTACTGCCTGAGGCATTCCAGTTCACTACAGAGACCTCTAGGTACTATATTGTAAAGAATTCATTTTTTTAAATAGAAGAAGAGAAGAAAAGAACTTGAAAATGTATAAGTTGAAATAATTTGCATAGCTTTGACTGTTTTGCAACAGGAAGCGATAGTACGAGTAGTTATATGCAACAGGAAGCTTGTGATAGCTTGAGCGGGAAGGATGTCTCTGTACGCAAGAGTTTGATAACTTAAAACATTTTGCAAAGTAACAGTTTTACCTGCACCATGGTGTAACTTTCCCAAGAAAATTCTACCTTGCTTCTTCTACAACTACGAAAATCATTATTTTTTGTTCAGGTCCAGTAGGAACACTTTATAACAAGCACCGCACCCATAAGGTTCTATGAACAATACTTTTCTACCATGTTATGAATTTAGCCCCCACCCCAGTTAGTTTGTATAATATATTTTAACAAGAACTCAAAATATAAAAGAAAGTAAGTATACAAGAAGCAGACTGTGGGCTTCCTCACCTTCTCAAATTATTACTTCTTGGTTAAGAAAAGCAAAATAAAAGAAGTACAAAATTTTTTCCTTACTTGAAAATTCATTCAATTTACAAGTGAAAAAGGAGTCTCTGTTCGTTTTTATTTTCTTCTTCATTCTTAACTTTTCTTTCATTTTCCATTCTTTTTTTTATTAGACACCATATTTTTTTTTTTATATTCACTTTGTTTTATTAAACAAAGCATTAGTAGATAGTTTTCCTTTCAGGGGCATTTTCTTTTTACTTTCACTTCCTCCTGGTAAGAGGAAGTATTGCGATCGTGTCAAATTTTCCAAATTCAGTTTCCACCGGAAATACAGCTCATACTTAGTATTCCCTTTATACCAACGAAGATTTCGGACAAAATTCGTCAACCCGGAAGTGCGATATTACTGAATTTTTTTCGCCCAGTTTTTCGCGAATTTCTTGAAAGCGGTCCAACGATTTTTCTGTAAACCTCACATAGTTTGGTTTGAAACATTTTCCTGGGAAAATTGATTTTTTTTTTGTGGGTGGTGGTGGGGTAGAGAAATAGCGTTATGCTTCCCCCTGAAAGTGCAACTTCACTATGAAATATACTTGTACTATCTACATAATATTAATATACTTTAGAAGCATTGATTGAATTCCACGTTTGAAGAAAATAGGTTAACCGGAAGTGCATACAGTACAGAATAGGTTTTCTGAGTTTTTTGGAATTTTCGGGAAAACGGTTACAACGATTTTATTTAAACTTGGAATTAGCTTGCTGCACAAATAAAAACTAGTTTTTTATGCATTTTTCTGGAAAAAATTTATTTTAGACGGGTTTTTAGGGTCTGTCAGCCATGTTTGGATTATTTTATACAAGGTCTGTTGATTTGGACAGAAGGCGCTCTACACGTATAACAGTCGCTCAAGTATACAAGTAAACAAAGTAAATAAAGTTATGCCTATATTTTTAGGCGGGTCAATCGTCCAACTACCAAATTAGGTGACGTGGATGGGAGCGGAAGCACATACTTTACTATTAACATTTTTTAAACGAACATAAAATTTAGCAGTATGCGCGAGACTCGAACTGGGGACCTCCCATGCTCATAACCACTACACCAACACCCGGCCCTAAGAGAAAATTAACTTTTACATGGCGGTAATTATTCATTACAAATATATATATATATATATTCCGCTACCGACATGATCCTCTTCGCTGAGCCACTCTTTCCTCCTCTACATACTCACTCTTTCTTCTCACTAGTATCATTACAGCACTTAGTTGCGCTACCACCAACATTCAACTTTATATTGGGCAGCAAGAGATAAAATGAGAAATCTCATAAAGAAGTGGTGTAAGATAAGGATGAAAAAAAACTTCTCGGGTGGTATGGATTTTGACCGAGATAACGGATCTCAGACATTAACAAATACTAAACACTTAGTAGGAGTAAGTAAATCAGTTAATGAATGCACATTTCAAAAGATAAAAGTGAATTATTTGTAAATATTTCAAAAGATAATATAGTTAGTACAAATAAACCGAACAGGAGGAAGCACTTGTATCGTATTACTACTATTACTAATAAATTTCCAATCTTACCCGTTATAAAACAATAAACCTTAATATAGTTTCAAGATTTAGGAGGGTATCTTGGTGGCTGTGTAGACTGAAGTAAGTTGAGAAGTTTAAAACAAACACAATCAATGGATAATCAATCTCTTATTGTGAATTACAATTAAGTGGGAGATTAGGCAAAAGCTGTGAGTGAAATTGAAGTTACACACAGAGACTAAAGTGTGGTCAACTTAATACAGGCCATTCCACTTCTTAGACGTAGACCGGGTACCCTCAACTCTTAAGATTTACCGTACAACGCAGCCCAGCCCGACCCAGACCAAGAAAGTAGTGGCAGCCGTTTCTCTTCCAGACTTTCAATCTGAAATCCTAATGAGAGTCGTCTATACGATGAAGGGAGGTGTGGTAATAGAAGCGGCAGGGTATTGCCCTTAAAGCTGGTTTAATCCTAAAGACTTCCCCCACCCTGGTTCTCCAGTCAGCTCAGTCCGTGCTTGTTCATTGATACACTAATTTATGCTTCCAGTATAAATTTCAAAGTGTTTTACACAAAGTGTGATCAAAATTTATTAGAACTTTAGATTACACTATCTTGATTAGAATAATATCCTGATTGATGTAAATGGAATATTCTTGTTTTTTTGCCACGAAACTCTTATATTAAAAAAATTCATTTTATGCTGCAATCAGCGAGCCTTTATGATCCTTTATGCACAAAGAATAGAAGAAGTTATCCAGTTGCCTTCTTCTTTCTTTACTTTCCGATGAACATTGTTCATACACCAATTCCACGTTTTCCTATCGATGCAATCTATTTCGCACAGTTCTTTTACAGTTATTCCATCTCATATGTCTTTCATTCGTTCCTGCCTCAGGCGCCTCACCTGCTCCTTTTTTTGAGGCACATATTCCACCATCCTTTTAGCCCAACTAACAATTTCCCATCCTCATAAGATGGCCAAACAAATGGAAAATTGTATTTCTACTTTGTGGAGAATTAGTTGTGCCCAATAGAGCATCGGATTTCTTTGTTTGATATTAAACTAGATCCATTTCCATACCCAGCCATTTTCCTCTCAGTTTTTCCGTCTTCTTTTAACCTCACATCCTTATAAAGCTGTGCCCTATACAAAGGAGTGACTTTTTCAACATATTTATACAATATCCTGAAGTAATAATCCAAAACAATCCAGGACCACGAATCTGTACTAAAGGCAGAGAAGAGGCCATTATCTATTATGACGTCTAAGAGGAGTGTCAGGGAAAGTTCGGGAATACACGTGGAAGATATGAAAGCTTTTACGATCGTATTAAATTTTCGTAATTTGTTTTGATGTCCCCTGAATCTGAAAAAAATTGTTTGTATCGAAAGGTCTGCGTGTATTTGTCTGTTTTCAAGCAAAATGAAAAATCGCCAGGAACCACGACTTGGCATTGCTTTTAGATATCACCGACGCATCTAGTTTTCTTTTTTTTTTAGGGAATAGTGCACTGCAGTGGTGCCCCACGGACATTCTCAATGCATTGCCGGCCTTCGAGCAGTGTTCTCTAGCTACAGACCGCAGCAGAGCTCCACCTCGAAAGAGAAAATCTAAGGGCACCATTGCTGAATTCGAACCCGGGATAACTGCGTGAGAACCAGCTACCACTGAGCTAATTCCTTCCCTACTCACGCAACTAACTTGAAGGATTCAGTAAATGCATCAACACAGAAAATACGACTTTCCAGAACCTTTTGCGATGTTTTCTCGTAAAAGGATATAGTGGTAGATAAAGTGGTCCAGCGATTTCCTTTAAACTTCGTGTACTGTCTTAATTTAAAGCCTACCCTCTTCTATTTAAAATATTTTTCCTTTTTAGGTTTTTGGTGGTATTTACGTTTCTTTCTTCTGAAGTGGTATTTCAGCACAAGATATGGCTTTCTTAAATAATATTAAGAGGCATTAAAAATTTTTGCAAAAATTCCAAATTTGAAGAAAATCGATTAACGGATTGATTAACGATTACATGCAACTTTACAGAACAGGCTTCTGAGCTTTTTGGAATTTTCTCGAAAACATCTCCAACAATTTTCTTTCAATGTAAATTGCTAACTACAAATAGATATAGAGCCTATCACATTGGAAAAATTTAGTTTAGAGGTCTTCTGAGGAATCTGTAACGTTAGAGTATGTTATTGGCGCTGTTCTTCTGGACTACATTGTAATCATTTCAACAACTATTTGCCATTGGTAATGAGCACCATGTAATTCCCCAACATCTTTCAGATAAGAGAAAGTTATGTGAACATTTCATAATTGATGTTTCTTCTAGGTTTATTCTAGGTGTACGTGAAGTGAATTTACAGGTTTTTATGGATTAATATTGTTTGGCTTATGATTGTTGGATAGGATGACAGACAGCATCATTTGCATGGGTAAGAGGAATTAATTCGAAAGTTAAACCAAATTCTTGATTAATTAATTATCCTTTGCGTGGGAGTAGCGGACGAATCCACTTTTTAGGACTCTTTAAGGCATTTTTAGTTTAACAATACACACTCAAACACACACACATGCGCGCACTTAAAAAAAAAGAGAAATGGAGTTGATCCTATAGAAAAGAGCTCCTTTATCCTCCGACATATGTTCAATATCAAACTTGTCACATGTTGGTGGAAGTCAAAGGAAATCGCTAGTGTATACTTTACGTCAAAAAGAACAAAAATGTTGCTAAGTTGCATCGTTCAATCTAGAGATAATAAAAGAAGCTGGTTGTAGCTTCTGAATATGATTATGTAAAATAGTAAACGAGAGTTCTTGTGTAAGCAGCAAGGGTAAGGCCTTGTAGATATAGTGGAAGAAGAAGGAAAAGAAGTAGATGAAGACGGAAGGAAGTAAATGAAGGAAGATTCTCTATGTCCTATGTTAGGGCGGTCTAGGAGGGTTGAGGGAACCGAGACAGTTAGTGGGGAACTCGCCATACGGCTAAGCTCCCAGCTATTTGTTACTTGCTCCTGGGTGATTTGTCGTCGTCTTTCTCCCCTCTAATGCCTTTACAACAGCATTCAACCACACTGCTAATGCTACATTATATGGCACAACAGGATCCCTATGGTAATATACACACACACACACACACACACACACACACACACACACAATGGTATTACACACACACACTCTTGCATGATACATCTCTATTAACGCAATACTTTATTCTAAATTTACGTTCAAATACTGTAAATTCTAAATAATATCTAAATCCTAAATAATATCTTTTTCCCTTGGGAGGGGGAAAAGGAGAAAAAAGAAATGAATGGACTAATTACGTCATAATAATGACGTAACATCTATTGGTAGCCGTACTTCTCTTCGCACAAAGGTGACCTTCTTCTTTTATATCTTGATAATTGATCTACTTTAAGACCATCAAATACTTATTTTTATCGTATAAATCATGAATCATTGTGAAAAAAAATATGTTGTAACTCACATCAGACATTTTTATTTCCCCTTACTCCTATTAAGAGAAACTATTGCATTCGTGAGAAATTTTAAAAATTGAGTTTTACCGGAAATACATGTTTTGAGGTCCCCTGAATACGACAAACACGCTTTTAGCGAATAGTCTGTACGCACGCGTCTGGGTGTGTGTGTGAATAAAATATCTCAAAAACGAAAGCTCACAGGAAGCTGAAACATGGCATTTCATTCAGTAGTATTCCGTATTGCCACCACATCTGACACGAAGGTTTCAGGCAAAACCCATCAATCGGAACTGTGACTTTACTGCATGTTTTTCACTCCTTTCTCGAAACAGTTCAAATGATTTTATTTCGTATACTGTCTACACACATACATACCTATCACTTTTATTTGAAACATTTTCCCGGGAAATCTGATTTTTGGGTGAGTAGTGGGGGGAGACAGTAGCGTTATGCTTTCCTCTAAAGTACTACTTCACTACAATGTATGGCTTTTGCCACCTACATAATAGTAATATACATTAGAAACATTAATAGAATAGCAAATTTGAAGAAAGCCAGTTGACCGAAGTGCGACTAGACAGACCAAGTTTTTGAAGTATTCTCGAAAACGGCTACAACGAAATTCTTTAAACTTAAAAACTTACTGCGCAGATAAAAAGGTATTATTTTAAGGTATTTTTATGGTATTAAAGGTATATTTTATTTGAAACATTTTCCAAAACTATTGAATTTAGAGGGGTTTTGAAGGCCTTTCAGTTAAGTTCAAATTTAAACTAACGGTACATTCACTTGAAACAGATAGCGGCCCTAGTGTCCACTCAGGTATATATGTATAAACCACCGCCACGTTTTTTTAATGGCCAATCCATCTAAACATTGCAATTAAAAAAAAAAATTATTAATGAAGTCTTATTAATTGGAGTAAAGAGAAAGGCATATGAGTGTTCCAAACCAGATTTTTTTACTGAAAAGGTTTAGGTATTTTTCTTTGAATTTTGAATTCTTTATCGTGAAAAACTTTGACGATCCATTGTGGTCTACCACCGCATTATTAGAGGGTGAGAAATATGGAAAACCTATTTTCAAAAATCTGATATTTCTTTTAAGTGAAATTACAATGAAGCTTTGTTTTACTGAAAGGAATCTATGAAAGTTCTGCCAGACTCCTATTATGTCAAAGTTGGTGACGAATTTAACATTTGTCCAAACTCTGAAATTTCTTTTAATTTTATCTAATGAGTATATTATTTCAGCTTAAGTTCACTACAGGCTTGGCTGTACTCTTCTTACATGTCTACTGCTACATGGAAGCGCCTCTGTAGACGGCTTTAGCACCAGCTTGTGAATACCAGATTTGCGTACATAGTCTGAGCCAGTGGTTTGGATTTTACACTGCTTTTTGGGGTCACGCTGAATGTAGGCCGGCCGTTCCTCCATTCTGTATTCTATTCTAAAGGGAGAGTTGTTAAATTTGAAATAGCTACCCTTGAAGGAAAGAGATCAAGATCCGTAGGTTAGCCACTGAGCTTGATTTATATTATGATGGCTCTTTATCATTTACTTGGAGAATATCCGACAGCCACATCATGACTTACGAAAACATTTTTCTTTGCTTCTGCTTTTCTTCCTGACAACTATATTGTGCAATTGTTTTCCACAGACTTGTTCAGGCGCGATACCTACATCCAAAATGATTGGCACCAGAAACCATTCTCGGTGCAGTGCGGGTTCCTTCTTTACAAACAATATGACAAATCTCTAAACAGTGAGCCAAATGTTAGTTTTCAAAATAAAGTTGAATACCAACCTTGAACGAATTGCGACTTGCGCAAAACAAAAACAAAAAAGAGTGGTAGAAAGTTTAAATCTAGTTATATAGTTCAAACTAAATGAAGTAGTTGCAGGGTTGGTCGTGACGTAACACTTAATAGTTAACATCTTCTACTGAGATAGAGGAACACCGTATTCTATTTAATTGACTACTTTCTTTCACGCTAAAGTTTTTCCTGTGTACTATTCCTTTGACTTCAACCACGCCATCTATCTCACTCTCAGTTTCTAGTAAAACCTAGTAAATTGGGTCTGTCTACCAATTTGTTTTACTGCTTAAAGAAAACCAAAATGTTGTCTCCTTTGTATCAGCCACTAGAAAGGTTGTTCTCTCTTTTTAATTTAAAATTTCAGTCTCTAAAATTTTGCAGACAGTGTAATGGTAGGGATTGTCATGGATGGGTAGCTTGTTTGAATAAAAATACATTACTATTTTAACTTGAAATTCACTATACTATATTCACAATAATATATTCAATAAGATTTACGGTATTATTATGAAATGCTGTGTTTAAAGAATGCACTTTCGCTTGATGAATTTAAGCCTAACTGGCATGTCTGATCACCTCCCAAGTGCTACCTAATCAGAATGCATCTGTTTTTACCATCTGTCTCTGCTGTAAGTAGATTATCATTCGTCTGTGGGGAGGGTCCAAGCCCGATGCTACCCAAAGCGCTACTGATCTATAAAACAACCCCAAAGAAAAACAATAACAAATCGAGTTTAGTACAAATATTCAGACCCGAATCCAGCACACCTAAGATTTCTAAAATAGTCCGAACAAATCGAATCCATAAAAGGTTTCGTTTTAAGGAAAACGAAATAGTCTAAACTTTTCTATAGACATCCTGTTTGGATGTCTACAGTCCAAATTTCTTCACAATCCGAGCAATCTGTAATAAGATGGAGATGGGTGTTTCTTCCTCCCGAACTCTACAAAAAGGATGTGGCATGAGCCCCATTACATTAAGGAATCTCCTTAAACCACCATGCCTATTAAGGGATACAACCAGAAGCAGTGTGAATTCCGTGAAGGACAAAGCAACATCTCACTAGTATTCCTGACGGGACCCTCAATGCATCTTAGAAGGCCACAACCCACTGCCCTCGTCCACAGGGATGAAAGCCGTGAAGCTGTTCATGCCTGGAACAGCCCGAGGCCTTTGAAGAGAAAAAAGGTGCCAATTTTGGCGAAACCTATCTACCTTCCACCCCATTCCCCCAAATTTCCATATAACCTGGTGCCCAGACTAAACACATATCCTTAAAGCAAGAAAGCTATTCCAGTCTTCTAGGACATCCTAATATCTATGTAGATGGAAAGGCACACAGACGAAGTATTGCGATTGTGTAAAAGTTTTGAAATGGAGTATTTCATGGAAAACAATGGCTTGAGATCTCGTTTAGGAAAAAAAAGTTTTAATTTATGTCTGTGCATGTGTGGAAGTGTGTCTGTGAGCGAAATATCATAAAAGTGAAAAATTGCAGAAAGCTCAAACTTGACATTCTGCCGAACAAATCGAATCCATAAAAGGTTTCGTTTTAAGG
The DNA here is from genome assembly GCA_011037195.1 of Triatoma infestans. Classification (NCBI taxonomy): domain Eukaryota; kingdom Metazoa; phylum Arthropoda; class Insecta; order Hemiptera; family Reduviidae; genus Triatoma; species Triatoma infestans. The sequence goes on along the minus strand of JAAEAF010003169.1, from coordinate 58,612 downwards.
AAAACGAAATAGTCTAAACTTTTCTATAGACATCCTGTTTGGATGTCTACAGTCCAAATTTCTTCACAATCCGAGCAATCTGTAATAAGATGGAGATGGTCTAATCGCATCTGTCGCCGAGATATTGGTCTAAATTTGATAACTGCGACTTTACTGAATGATTTCTTTTTCTTTCAATTTTTCAGAACGATTTTCTTCAAACTTCGTATACAAAGTACCCAAACGCCTATCACTTCTGCATGAAACTTTTTTCGGAAAAATTGAGTTTTAGAAGTTTCTGGGAGAAAGCAGCTATGTTCAACTTTCCTCTGAAATGCCATTTCAAATATAATTGTCGGCTCTGACACCTAATGCTATTGAGGTAAATTAGAAGCATTGCTAGAATTTAAAGTGTAAAGGAAACTGGCCAACCTTGTCCGTGTAAATTTACAGGTTAGTTTTCTAGAAATTGTACGTAATGTTTAACAATTTCCCATCTTATTTTTGTAAATTTTCTCTCAACAGAATGTGGAATAAAAATTCCAGACTGAAGAAAATTAAAATTATTGTAATAAATGCAGCGAAGTTAAATTCGTGTGATTGTTCCAAAATTAGTTGTTTTTTTCTAAAATCAGTGGAAAACGTATATTTCTGGTGAAAAGTCAATTAAAAAAGTTGAAAAAATTTAACACGATAGCAATACTTTATTTAACAGCAATGCTCTAAGAAAAAAAAGAAAAAAAACGCGAACAAATGAACAGCCCAGCTGTTCCACTGACTTCTACAAACAGAATGTAATTATTGGATGTAATTAAGTCACCAGTGGTGTCGCAACCATAAATTGTATCCTTTAAATCAGCGCAATCTTTCAAGGTCACTTTAAGTTAAAATTACTATTTTTCTCTATTAAAAATGTAATAAATATAACAATAATAATATATAATAGTAATTAAATAACTCTAGCTTCATTTTCATTAAAAAAAAAAATAATGAAATGGTAAAGATATGATTTATGTTAAATTATAAATTACTCATATAAATATATTATTTTTGATACTAAATTAACAGCGCGCGGCAAGATGAGAAGCGATATTATATTGTGTCACGCGGTAAACAACTTTTAACACGTAAACTGTTGGCTGAACTGTATAAATCTTATATATACTTGTGGTAAGACGGAAAGAGGTGTTGCGCCGCTCTATTAGGCCTGGAGAATTTTTGTTTTAAACCTATTAAGTTTTTATTCCACCTCTCCCCCCAGAAGAGAGAAGTTTAAAGTTGAAAGGGGTTGAAAATATTTATTTATACTACTTTATCAATATTAATTTAGGAAACCGTCATTGATCGATATATTTAATCGCTTCGCTGCCACGTTTCTCCTCGATAAATATAATCGATTTGCTTCTTGTTGTTTTGTTGTTGTTTTTTTTTATTTTATTTATGAGCATGGTTGAAATTAACCCGGAGGCCCGTTAACTGCACGGAAATTTATCCTATGGAGTGATATACTGGGTCCCTAATTTAATCACGCATAGAATGCAGTATTAACAAAAGATTAGCCTAAACTTCCACTGCTTATACAAAAATTTTGGGCAGCTAAAGTTGGAAGGGAGGGAGCTCTTTGAATGATTAGCTATTTGAGATATGCGTGAATATCTTTAAGATTTGAGGAGAGAAGGGGATCTTTGACTGGATGCTGAAACACCGTGAGTTTTATTATAAAACAGTAGAGGTGTCCATCTCGGTTTTGGCGTAATTTTAACAAAACAGTTTTTGCCTAGAATAACATAGTGGGTTAGAAAGTAGTAATTAACTACGATTAAAGACAACTAATTTAATGACTAGATATTTATACATAAATACGAGCTAATAAATATAAAACTAGGATAGATAAATAAACGAACAGAATGGCAGTGTAGAATACTTCTTGCGACTTCTTGAATTATTTTAATAAGATTCAATAACCTTTCATTTTTGGTCACATATTTATAGCAGATCGCCGCATTCCAAAGGGGACTTTACAACAGTTTGGCCAAGTGATTTGTCTTACACTAAATGTTTCTCACACCCTTTGCTAACCAACAGACTATTTTTGCCTCTGAACTGATTTTTTGTTAAATATATTTAAAATTTCTAATTTTTTGTTTCTTACGTCCATCACACTGTTTGGTAACTAACTATTTTCTTTGCTCAAAAATGTATTTCCGGTGAAAAATTCAATTTCGAAAATATGAAAATTGCCATTCCTGTTACAGTAGGAAGTGATAGTGAATTAGAATAGAATGACGCAGGGCGGGACTCCAACCCAGTTATTGTGCCAACCCCTAATGTCTAGTAGAGGAATCCTCCCGTCTTCATGAGGTCCAGGAACTTCCCCATCCATCCTTCTTGCACTACGATATCCTCCGGTCTCAACCAAAGATCTCGTACCGCAATCTGCCGTTTGCGGCACAATCAAACAACAGGTGAGGGCCATATCCTCCTCTTCCTGATATAATCTGCACAAGGGGTCCGACTCAATTAAGCCCACCTTGTGGAGATGTTTTTTGAACCTTCCATGCCCTGTAAACAGGCACGCTATCAGACAAGTCTGATACCTGCTCAAACCCAGGGTTTCTCTGGTTCATCTCTTACACAGACCTGACATAATCATTTTGCCATGTTTTGCCCCAGTGCTTAGCCTCCAGTGGCGACTGTGTTCTCTCCGAGTCCAATCCCTCAGATATGCCCTCGCCATACTTTTGGGTATCCCCAGAAGAGGTTCCACCCACAGAATGGAGTATTCGCTCCATTCCTGGCCAGTTGCTCGGCTAGCTCATTACCTTTTATCCCCTTGTGTTCCGACACCAACACCAGCCCCACATTATTGTGCCGGGAAAGCAACTCGTGAAGGCTCTAAAAGCCTGGTGATTCTGAAGGCCCTAAAAGCCTGGTCTCTGGAGCCGCCTGGCTGTCCGAGAAAGTGCATATTTCCCTATTCCTAAGGTCCATACGTAAATTCTCCTTAGCACAGACCTTTATGGCATAAACTTTAGCCTGGAATACCGTGAAGTACTCGCCAAGAGGCCACTCAATGAGTACCTCCGGTTTGACCCCATATACTCCGGCTCCAGTTCCGCAGTCAATCCTAGATACATCGGTAAACCAGGATCCCCCAGTCCGGCCTCGTTTTTCCCAGCTTTCAGCCCATTCGGACCTTGACGTAAAAATCACTTGGAAAGGGGTATCGAAGCGGTATGTTGGACAACAGCTTCCCCAGCCATATTGAAGATAGGGCCAGGATCAACCTTCCGTATTATGTCCAAGCGCTTGGCCAGGCAACTCTTCTGCTTCCAATGGCCATTGTTCATCAGTCCATACGCACTGGCCCTCGCCTCCGCTTCTAAAGCGTGAGAGACGCTTCATAGCTTTAGTTTGACGAAAAACCTTATAAAATCCTTTTTGTCGGTTAAAGGTTAAAAAAAACAGAGATTACAGTAGCGTTTTAGAGAAAGATTTATTATTAACCAAATTTAGTTCTCTAAAAATATCAGCGTTATACCTCTGAACAAGATAAAATGTCATGCTTGAATTAGAATTAAATGGAAATTAGGTCATGTTTTCCTTTTTTTCTTTAAAATATCATTTTACAAAATGTTGAAAATGTAAATTTACTTCGCCTAAATACAGAAAAATAAAATAATAATTGCATGATAAAGTATATTTGTCATACTTTTTAACAATATTTTCATCATAAAATATGTGACAAGTTCAACTTAGATTAATACTTAGCACCCCTGCTGTGCATGCGTAATGTGTTTAAAGAACAAATTTATGTATTATATTTATGTATTATATTAATGTAATCTGATATATTATGTTGTTGCAAATTTATTTTTGTTTTAATTAATCCCATTTGCCTTATTGTATAGATAAGTATTGTTTAGAATTTAGATAATAAACCAAATTAAGAGAAGAATCATTGGAGCCAGTTTTGAGAAAACCTTGGGAAACTGAAAAAAAAAAAAATTAGTAAAAGTTGAACCTGCGATTTTTGGATGAATAGATATTGATCGAAACTTTCGTGCACAATGCGGTGATGGTGGCTAAACGGAATCTGATGTTTTAGCTTCCTACGATTTTTTGTTTTTGAGATATTTTGTGTTATATACAAACATACACAGACACACCGACCGTTCGCTAAAAACATTTTTTTCGTACTGAGGAAACCCTCGAAATATGTATTTCCGGTGGAATCCCAATTTCGAAAATTTGACCCGACCGCAACACTTAGTAAAAAAAGAAAAAAAGATCTGGTATGAAACACTCAAACGACTTTCTCTTATATCCAAATTTACTAATTTGTCCTAACATAAATCATGAGAGGAAGGAGGGGATAAGCATCTATCACGGCAGGTTTTGTAGTGGTTATAGTGTAGTCCAGAAGAGAGCCCGAATAGTATTGAGTAAACACAAAATTTGAAATTTTTTAACGTCGCAGATTTACCGAATCCACAAAAACCAATTTTTCTGAAAAATGTTTGAAATAAAATTGATAGATCTGTGTACAGTCAGGAGCCCAAGTTTAAAGGAAATTGAAAATTCCAAACAATCTCAAAAAACTGTTCTGTAAAGTCGCACTTCCGGTTAATCGATTTTCTTCAAATGCTAACAATGCTTCTAAAGTATACAAATCCTAAAGTAGGTGGTAAAACCATACATTCCACTATAGTGATACTTTAGAGGGCAATATAAAGTTGTATGGTTAATGTTCCTTCACAAACCACCAAAAAATCAATTTTCTCAGGAAAATATTATAAATAAAAGGGAAAGGCATTCGTGTGTTTAGATGGTATACGATGTTTAAAGAAAATCGCTAGAGCCTTTTTAGAGAGAATCGAAGAAACCGAAGAAAAAATTGTTCAGTAAAGTCGCACTGCCGATTGATAGATTTTGGCCTAAATCTCATGTCAGTTCTGGTGGTAGTACCCACCTCATGTCAGTTCTGGTGGTAGTACCTACCTCATGTCAGTTCCGGTGGTAGTACCTACCTCATGTCAGTTCCTGTTGTAGAACCTACCTCATGTCAGTTCCTGTGGTAGTACCTACCTCATGTCAGTTCCGGTGGTAGTACCTACCTCATGTCAGTCCCTGTGGTAGTACCTACCTCATGTCAGTTCCTGTGGTAGTACCCACCTCATGTCAGTTCTGGTGGTAGTACCTACCTCATGTCAGTTCCGGTGGTAGTAACTACCTCATGTCAGTTCCTGTGGTAGTACCTACTCATGTCATTCCTGTGGTAGTACCCCCTCATGTCAGTTCTGGTTGTAGTAACTACCTCATGTCAGTTCCGGGGGTAGTACCTCCCTCATGTCAGTTCCTGGGTAGACCTACCGCATGTCAGTTCCGGTGGTAGTACTCACTCATGTCAGTTCTGTGGTAGTACCTACCTCATGTCAGTTCCGGTGGTAGTACCTACCTCATGTCAGTTCCTGTGGTAGTACCTACCTCATGTCAGTTCCGGTGGTAGTACCTACCCGGAATACCAAGTTTGAGCTTCCTGCGATTTTTTTTCGTTTTAGTTATTTTGTTTTCAACACATACGGGCAATTTTGCTAAATACATTTTCTTCTTACTCAGGAGATTTCATAAGATGTATTTCCGGTGAAAACTCAACTTTAAAACGAACGCAATACTTCCGCTCGAACCAACAATAAGCGAACGTAAAAAAAAAAATGAGAGAATAAATTCTATTCATTTGTAACATAACGTCAATAAATATTTCCATCCACAGCCATTTTTGGATATAGTAAATCAAGATGGCACTGGAGCACCATTTGAGACTAAGTGTGCGATAAGGGGCGAGGGTGGAGGGGTGGACTAATATTCTCATTCACATTTATACTCGTAGTAATAATAGTAACGTTTATGTAATTTGTAAATGTGGGCCGTACAGTCAAAAGTGGAATGGGCACGCCAACCTAATAGCAGAAGTGGGAGTACAATAGTGGCTCTGAATGGCTATGAACGGATGGATTCAGCAGGCCATAACAGCTAACAGGAGGCCAGTGACGGGAGGGGGGTTGATGTGCGTACAGTTCAGTATTCAGAGAATGTTAATCTATATTCATAACGTTTTGCTGAACAAAATAAGGTGCTATGACCTACTTCTACCATACATATTACCTTCCAACCATCTCTTTCCCAAACACTCACTCAAAACTCTTTTACCCCCTCCTCTTTAGCCAATATACTAATACTTTACATAAATATTGGTTAATGTGTTATAATGATGAAATTACTTATATTTCTGTTTTCATCCACATTTTAATATTCTAATAATCCAGTGTATACCATTATAGTTAGTGTATACCATTGTTAATAGGTATTTTTAAATAATTGTTCAATCTGTTTCAGTGTAAACTATGGTTTTTACTTTCTGTGCTCCTCCGTAAGAGGAAGTATTGCGTTCTTATCAAATTTTCAAAATTTAGTATTATACTTGTTTGGAGGTCATCACGGAACAAAACTTATAGGTCCCCATATTTCAAAGTAGTATATCAAGTTTAAAGAAATCCATTGGGGTTCCCATGGAGAAAAACCCACTTCCGGTCAACCGATTTTCTTCAAACTCGGAATTTTGGCAAAATATTTAATTCTTATTTAGATGATAGGATTGTTAGACTAATGGAAATAGCACATTATAAGAAAAAATAATTCCATCCCTTCTCCAAAAGCCGCCTTAAATGAATTTTCCCTGTATAATTTACAGATAACAGTAGTAACTCTTTGTATATTTAGTTGATATACCAAGTTTAAAGAAATTCGTTGGAGCCACTTTTGAGAAAATGACAAAAAACTGAAAAATCTATTTAGTAAAGCAGTACTTCTTGGTTGAGGAAGTTTAACAGTATCATCCTGTCAGACCCCATGATGACGCCCAAACAGAATGTGAAAATCGAGCTTTCTGCGATGTTTTCTTATTTGAAATTTTTCCCATTACTGTGTGTTTCGTGTTTTTTTTTGGCAAAGTCTTTCTCTCCTCACATATAAAATAAAACGAAAATCCCAAACACTCTGTTAAGGAAAAAGCATTCTCTCGATATTTCAGCAGACTCCGAAAACATGTACTTCCTGTGAAAATTCAATCTCCGAAAAATCTGACATGGATGTAATACTTCCTGTTAGAATAGCAAGAAGAAGAGAAGAAATCAGTTGAAGTTAAAATTAAAATTCTCTTACTGAAATTACAAGTTTCATACTTGTTAGTTGTTTGGGTTATTTTAAGTGAGTTAGTTGGCCTGGTTTGACTTATTTTCCTTGACCAACGATTGGCTATTGGGAAAGATATTATTACTTTTCTTATTTCGAAAAAGTTTAGTCAAACTAATTTGTCAGGCAAATTTTATATTATATAGACGATAGAATTCTGTAATATCTTGAAATGGCAATTTAGAGGGGAATATCCCTCCCCCTCAGGACAGATATTTCGTTCGATTTTGACCTAAACATTATTGTGGCATCCCCTGAAAGAACCTAAATAAAATACCAAGGTGCAGCTTTCTGTGATTTTCTATATTTGAGTTATGTGACCAATCACACAGACCAATTGTTACAAACCACCCAATCGAAACACAAAACATACATTTCCGGTGAAACTCAATTTCAAACATTTGACACAATCGCAATACTTCCTGTTACGGAGGAGTGAGAGAAAGTAAAAATTAAATCATAAAACATCGATTAATAAAGAAAATCATTTTTATATTGAAAATCATTTCTTTTAACTATTTCGTATTGCAATTAGATCATTACATCTCTCAAATTTTCGAAATTGAATATTCATTGAAAATAGATGTTTCTAGATGTGTCGAGTTTCTAAATTAATGTTTTTTGACAAAGAGCCTCTATGTATGTTCTGTTTAAGTGTGAATACATTTTATTAAACACAATATCAGTAAGAAAAATTAACTCCCAACAAGCTCGAACTTATTTTTCCTGATTTTACCAAAAATTGTTCCAAAAATTTTCTTGATTCTTGGCATTTGGCCAACCAGCACATATACTGTGTGTGGTGGCAAATCAAACACGAAGTATTATGTTTATTTTGTTTTTATTATTATTATTATTATTATTATTATTATTATTATTATTATTATTATTATTACTTATTCAGCAGAATAAGAGCTGTATTGGCTCATATCACGAGCCCTCGGGCCCATCAATAGTAATAACAATCGTCTATTCAAGCTCCTTGTGACTTAGTACAACTCTGAAGCTGATTGTTAAACTTTCTGTAACAGTCCTTAAAATCTTCCAATGAAATAATCTGAAGAAAGTGAGTTTGCAAAACCTATTAAATGTTCCTTACATGACCAATTTTCATTTTGAAAATATTCAGAAATCAGCCGGAATATCATAACTGTCACAACATGTGAATCAATAAGCAATAGCTCTTTAAAATATCACAAAATTATTGTGAAACACTCACACGCCTTTCTCTTACTCTTGGTATTACGAATGTAGATATAAAATGACGAATTTTCTTTACACTTCTTATTTCGCTCATTTGTCCAAAGATAAATGTACAGGTGGTGGGGGTACAAGTACCAATGTACTACCAACCTTGGTAGATAGGGAAGTGAAAAGCGCGTTAATAACATGGAACCAGCCCTGCATATTTGAAATGTAATACCACAAATTCTGCAAACTTCATTTTTCTTGGAACTAAAAACATTTTTTCTGGGAAAATGTCACAAATAAAAGTGATAGGCTATGTCTGTGTTGATTTTCCAAGTTAATAGAAAATCGTGGTAGAAAATGTGGAAGGTCAAATCGTCTTTTTTTCTTAAGGTTCTTCCGGCAATAAATGTAAGATTTTATTCAGTTGAATTTGGTAAAAAATCGAGTTTGAAAAAATTTTAATTATGTAAATTGCAATAAAAGAGAGCCTTGGGAGTTTTTCATAACAGTTTTCTTTTTCCAAGTAATTAATTGGATGAAAATCATTCAAGAGAAAAACTCATTTAATATTAATCTTTGTATTTTGAAAAATTTTTCTGCTTGTATTATAATTATATATATATATATATATATATATATATATATATATATATATGGAACGAACATTCATTTCTTGAAAAACAATTCACTTCCATTGGAATAGTTTAGATAAAATAGTTTTCAATTTAATTGTTTTGATATTTTTTAATATCATACTCACTAACATTCCATGACATTGTTTATAATAGAAAATTCCAGTACACGCAGCAAGTTAGCGGTTTATATTCTCCTTACAAGTTAGGTCAATGATCCTGGGAAAGGGGGTTGCTATGAGCTTTATACAAGCAAGTTTCTACAGAGAGATTAAACTTTATTTTCATGCAATATATTTTAGATTTACCCTACCATTTTTTTTTGTTGCCCCTTTAGTGTTAAAAAGTTGTAAAAATTAACGAAGTAGAAGAAAATATCTTTGAAATTACAATAAAAATTAATGGAGCACTTAACACGAACCATGCTAAAAAAAAAGTCGAAGGTAAAATATATATATGTCAAAAATTATCACCTGCATTTTTCACTTTCCCCCACCACTGTAAAAGAAAATATTGCGATCTTGTCAAATTTTCAAAATTGTGTTTTCACCCGGAAATAAATGTTTCGAGATATCCTTAAGAAGTTTCAACAATCAGTTCAAACTTATAACAAGGCAAGTATAATGGAATCAATCGCCAGCAAAATTCACCATACAAAAGCTGGACTCAATATTTCATTAACAACCGCATCACAAGACGACATCACCGCGCCATCAGCGCACTTCAACTACGCATTACACCCTCTGCCACGGCCCACCACAATGTATAGGCGAATGGGCTTCAACCACGACAGCTAATCTCTCACCTAGAAACTGTGCCTTGGTAAGAGAAACAGTATAAAAGACTCAGATCTATCAGCTGTGGGCTAAACAAGGAGTCACCAGATAAACTTTTGAATCAGTGTGGTTACATAAACATCTACCTTGAAACGTTCACCAGCCCAACAGAAATCTAAAATTAGAACCAGCAGGAATCCTAACTAGCCACACCACCACCTCAAGCGACTTCCACACTCATCAAGCCACCGAGAATCACCACTCTCTGCTCAGTCACTCTACCCTCTTCTATAACTCTTTTCACCTTTTTTCTGTAAAATTGAATAAATATAATTGAGTTTAAGTGCAAATGATGCCAGTTCGGGTGTTCATCATTTTTACCAATCATTTCCTATTACCCTTTCAGGCACTAACAGTAATATAATTATTCTTCTGTGGGAAAGGATCAAGCCCTGCGCTATCTAAAGTTTCTGCGGGTCTCTACAGCTATCCCAAAATCGTATTAGTCCGAACTAACAGGAAATAAATAGCTTTAAGGCCTTCCCCAGAAATCCTGGTCCGATCAAAGGTTCTGAGCGCTAATCTCCTCACCAACCAAGCATTCTGTTATAAAATGGACGGGCTGTTTTTTTCTCTAATTTAAAACTCTACACAAGGGATCCATGATCCTTTTAAGCCTCATTACGTAAAGCTGTGCCACCTAGTGAGCATTCTAGACCGCTGATAACCCGAATGAGCTTATCCATTAGGATGACTGTGCAAAGGCTGTTCGTGCTTGGAAGTTTCACAGACACGTTCTCAAAGATACGCTAACAGCAGGCTCGGGGCCAATGAAGGAAAGGAGACGCCTCCATTTTGACAAACCTATCCAGTCATCTTTTCATTCCCTGAAATACTTATTCCAGTGTTCCCTTCTTCCAGTCCTTCCAGTCTTCCAGAATATTCCAGTATATATGAAAGGTGAAGGCACCCACTTGATCATATCTGCAGATGACTACATTCTATATACTAACTCTGTCCAGCAACGGATCCAAATTGGTCTTCTGAGTCGCAGTGTTCTTAGTTGGCGTTATAGCCAACTTCAGCTAAGCATCCAACTTCTGATCCCATTGCTCGTAATTCCGATTTACTTATTTTTTTATGAAATTATATCAGGAAGATTAAAATTAGCAGAATCAAGAAAGAGGTGATAAAAGTTAGAATAAAAATAATGTCTTGAGACTCCAACCAGTTGCGATAATAGGTAGATCAGAAGTAGAAATGTCTGGTGGTAATCAGAAGGACGGGAATCGCTATTGCAGAAAGAGCTGAAGACAATGGCAACAGTAGCAGCTAGTAGGAAAAACTTCTAGACAAAGTACTTTTAAAGGCCCATTTTCATGGTTCTACATATTCATGGATCACTGCTCATTACGTCATCCAAAAAAAGAAATAATGCCACGTTAACAAAACAGCTGTAAAAAGAAACAGTCGTTAATTTCATTTACCAAAAAAAAAAAGATGAAGGCAAAAAAGTCAGTGAATGCGATGAAGTAAAAATAAAAAAGAAAAAAATACTTCTATAGGGTGCCTCAGCTGGTTTACCCATGAAAAAGGACGCACATGTATAAAAAGAACTGAGATCAAATAAGGGAATTTAAACAAAACTTCACACACATACACACATATTATACACACACAATGAAATACGAATGAAAAAGAAGTCAACAACAGGAATAGCGTCACAAAACAACAAAAGAAAATTTGTATGAAATGTCTAGCGGTAATAAAATCAACGAAAAATATGGAAAACAATTTTCTTTGAAACAATGAAAAATTTATTTTCTTTTTAAAAGTTGAAAAAATCTTCCATTTAACCAGCAATTACGATTCAGTTTAAATTTATGTAATTAAAAAAAAAAAATAAAGATCAAGCAATCAAATTCAATTAAAATTTGCCTACATTATTATAAAATGTACCTAGATGAACTAAGTTCCAAATTCTTTTTATGCAGTTATTACTTTGAAACCATGCCTTCTTTATTTAAATAATTTCTATCAGAGTCACTAATTAAAATAATTAGACATTTACTACTTTCCTTGACTACTTTTGAGAGAGATGCTATCACATTTTCGGTCGGTGAAACCGCTGGTGCTGTTATCAAGAAAATCGAGAAAAATAAAGAAAAAGTATAGGAAAGCTCGCATTTCCGGATTTCCTGCATATTCGGAATTTTTAGCAGTGTTCTTAATTCTCATCAACATTACGTGATCATACACTGTATCCTCATTACGTGGATAAATAAAAGCCAGGGTTTCTCTGGTCCTTCTCTTCCACAGACCTGGCATAACCATTTTGCTGTGTTTTGCCCCAGTGCTTAGCCTTTAGTGGCGACTGTGTTCTCTTTGTGTCCAAACCCTTAGAGACGCCCTCGCCATACTTTGGCTGTAATAAGCTAAGCGTGTAAGAAATATTTATTCAGAACAATGATACTACCGGTTGAGCAATTTAGTCCGATAATTTCCTGACGAATCTCTTGATGGATCCCAAATGGAATATCAAGTTCAAATTTACTGTGATTTTTCGTTTTTGAATTGTGCCAAGAGAGAGAGAACTCGCTACACTCTCTATCTCTCTCTCTCATTCTCACTCACCATCCCACCCTCCATCTCTCTCTCTCTCTCCCCCCGCCCACCCTCCTCCTTCTCTCTCTCCCCCCTCACTCACTCGTCCACTACAAATCACTTACACAAGGAGAACCTTTCTACCTCTCCCTCTCTTCCTCTTCCCCTCGATCACTCTCCCCTACAAGCACTACACAAGGAACCATTTCTATCCCCCCTCACCACTCGCCCCCTACAAGCACTTGACACAAGGAACCATTTTCTATCTCTCTCTCTCCCCCTCACTTACACAGAGACCTTTCTACCTCTCTCTCATCCTCTCTCTCTCCCCCCACTACACAGAGACCATTCTACCTCCCCTCCCCCCACTTACACGAGTCCATTTCTACCTCTCTCACCCCCCCATGTACACAGAGACCATTTCTACCTCTCTCTCGCCCCCCACCTCACCGCCCACACAAGCACTTACACCAGGAGAACCATATTCTATCTCTCTCTCTCTCCCCCTCACTCCCTCTCCCACTACAAGCACTACACAGAGACAATTTCCTACCCTGTCCTCTCCCCCTCACATCACTCTCTGCTCCCACTAAAAGCACTTACACACGGAACCATTCTACCTCTCTCTCCCCCCCCACTCACTCTGACACATCACTCTCCCACTACAAGCACTTTACACAGAGACATTTCTCCCTCTCTCCTCCCCCCCCCACTTCCAACGATACCATTTCTACCTCTCTCCACCCCCCCCCCCAACTTTGTGTGGTTACACAGAGAACCCATTTCGACCTCTCTCTCTCCCCCCACCCCTCTCCCCCACACTTACAACGAGCCATTCTACCTCTCCCCCCCCCCCACTTACCAGAGACCATTTCTACCTCTCCCACCCCCCCCCCCCCCGCCCACTTACCAACGGAGACCATTTCTACCTCTCTCCCCCCCCCCCAACCCCTCACTCTCCCACTACAGAGCCCTTACACAGAGACCATATTTCACCTCTCTCTCCCCCCCCACTTACACAGAGACCATTTCTACCTCTCTCCACCCCCCCCCCCCCACTATACAACAGAGCCATTGCTACCTCTCTCTCTCCCCCCCACTCACATCTCCCCCCCCTTTACACAGAGAACCAGGGTCTACCTCTCCGCTCTCCCTCTCTCCCCCACTCACTCTCCCACCCACTTAACACAGAGACCATTGTCGTTAAAAAAAAAGGAAGAAAAACATTTATTTTGTCCACCACAATAATTTACCACATTTTCATGAACACCTTTCCTGGAAAAGCCACCATTTCACCCAAATTTCAAAGATTCATCCTTGGCCACAAAGCGCATTCCCAGTAGTTGTAAGCCTCCATTCCCAACATTCATAAAAAATCTGCTGTTTTGTTCCCCTCGCTTTAATCTTCTCTCATATTGTTACAATTCCCTAGTTTATTATTCTCTAGATTTGGGGGGGGGGGGGTCTAGCGCTCTTTAAGATACATTTTCGGTTCCTTACACTTCCCAGTCATTAAGACACATCTCTGCATTAAGATGGCTTTATCCTTTTTCCATTGCCAATTCTTCCATATAATTCCTGTTCCTCGTTCTTTTCTCTAATTCTGGCCGGTTTCCGATTTGTCTGCATTATCAGAGTCAGATTAAACTGCAGAGTCAGTTTAATCAAGTCCATGTAGAGACGTTGACTTCGATCTTCTAAGATTTTTGTTTTGTTTGTGAAGGTGAAATATGAGGTTTGATGAACCAACTCTGACGATAGAGGAAAAACCAAAACGATTCAGTATTAATGGAAAGACCCAAGCTACACAGATATAGCCCAGCGTTGCGGACATTAGAATCTTGTCATCTTCTCTTTCCCAACCAACAAGTACCAGAAACTTCCATATACATGTTTCAAATCCTCCAATGAAAATTTTCTGAACACTCCTTTCGCACTAGTCCTTTATCTAACTCTTTCAATTCTTTCCGTAAGACATCAGCCTATCTAGTCCTTCTAGTCCTTGCCTTGCCCCCGGAAACCTCCTTCCTGTACCTGTTCATCATGCCCTTTGCTCCCTGCTTTCAGGTCCCACTTATTTCTCTTCTACCTGTACACTATCTACCTTTAAGCAGAACACCCCTCCCTTATTCTGGTTATTCTTTGTTATTTTTACAAGATTTTTTCCTTCCACAAATCTCCAACCTCAGCATTTTCAAAACAAAATGGACCATATACCCTCTCATATGGCCCTCTCTTCCTCTCTTTGTTCTATCATCTGGGTTCCACTCTTCTGGGATCCATATCCAGCCTCTTTTCAGTGATTTCTGGAAGTAGGTCTTTTACTCTTTCCAGAGTAAAAGACAAACTTCCAGAACCATACTTTATTTTCTCTTTTATGCCTTTCTTATTTCCCTAATTTCTATTCTCTCCCATCGTGAGAATTTCTCTCTAGTAATCCATCCCGGCTGCGAACAGTGTTCTTCTTTTTTGTACTCCCATAAGTCTTTGTTTCACTTGAATAAAACCACATAAATCCTACGGCAGATTGCAATAATGCTTTTGAAAAGCGATTAAATCAAATTTCGCTATATATCTTCTAAAACATTGCCATTTAAGTTTTATGCACTTATTTTTATTGATATTATAGAAAAATGCATTAACCGACGCTAAGATACATGTCTATTTATTTTTTAAATTGATTTGGCTCTTTAGATTTTTACCTTTAACTTTTCTCCTTTTTTTTTTTTATATTTGCAGACAATTTATGCCTTTCCTTTTAGAAAGAACAAATAAAGGTACATCTATAACCTGACTCTGCAACATGCAACTAAATTACAAACCCTCAACTTAATAATAGCTGGCCATTGTCCAAGAATTTTCTCCGGGCGCAGACATCTCTTTAACGACCTCTTTAAATGTACAGTAAAAAAAAATATATAATAAAAGAAAACTTTACATTAAACTTATTGTAAAATCTGGTGGAAAACATCCAAATGAGTTTCCTTTACTCAGATTTTATTGTTAATTATTGTTGAAAATTTTGCTATTTTTTCTGATAGAACCTCAATATTCTTTTTACAGTATCAAATACAGCGTAACGAATACCAAAACACTAACTAAATTTTTTGTTTCGATAATATCTTGTTTCTTAATTACAGCCTATTTCAAATTTAAAAATAAAAATTTCAATTTTTTTTAAAAATAAACTCTATAAATAAATTAAATAAACAAATAAACGTATTATATATATATAGATAATTGAAATTTATTTTAAACTTTTACTATCATTGCAGAACAAATCAGAAATAAACTACATCTCAACCACTAAAATTTAAACAATATGTGGTATATATAATAAGAGTAAAATATGGAAATTAACATGGAAGGGTATTTATAAAAATTTTCCTGTTTGAATTTCCTAAAAACTACAATTTAAGGAAATAGGATGTGTCAAGGTTTCTAAAGGGCTAGGAGAGCGGATGGGAAAACTGTGTCTTATTGTGTATGTTGTTTAGGAAATTCCAGAAGACTGTTATAACTGAGGTATAGGTTGTTGGTATCTATTCTAAAATTCATTGATAATTTATCTATTTTAATATATATCATTTCCAATATATTTCTTTTTTTATTATTATTGTTAATGGAGATAATTTTAGTGTTTTCCATGTCAAATTCATGTTTGAGTTGTATGCAATGTTCGGTTAGTGCTGTAGTCACGTCTGTCGGTTTTTAGTTCATCGTATTTATCGTATTTATGTTGATACAGTCTATTTATTAAATATTGAGATGTCTGTCCTATGTATGTAGCAGGGCATTGTAAACAGTTTATTTTATAAATAAAATCTGACAATAAAGTTGTGGGTGTGGAGTCTTTAAGTTTAGAATAGAATTTTGTTAAGGGATTAGAGTATTTGGGAGCGATGGAAAGGATATATTTTTTGAAAATTTAGCAATTTTTTCTGATTCTTTTTACAATATCAAATACAGCGGTCACAACGAACATCAAAACACTAATGTAAATTTTTTGTTTTTCTCTTATTGCCGCAAACGGTAGTTTTATAATGGTGTTACGTTTTCGACATAGAGTTCTCAGATGAAAATATGTTTTTAGTACACACCCTGAATACCAAATTCAGTTGTTTTTTCCTTTCCTTTTTCTCTCCTTGCCGTGAGCCGAGGCAGCCTTGTTCTGCTGCTGGAGTTCACCGTCTCTATTTTTAAACCGTTTTCTAGAAATTCTGAAGTTGGATAAATGTCCGAAGCAGGACAATGACCACAAAATAAACCAGCTAATCTTACAAACAAAAAGTTTCTGATCTAAACTCTAAGCTTAACTTTCTGCAATGTCAATATATATATTGTAAATAGTATGTATTTTGTACCTCTCTAATTTAAGGAAATCTAATTTCTTGTAAAAATTCTTAGTTCTTCTTTCCTTTTCAGTAGGAAGTTGAGAATTACTGTAAAAGAAAGTTCTGAAGGCATTTCATGAGAGTTTAAATATATATATTCCTAAACTCACACAGTTTTTCTTTAAGGGAAGGTTGAATTTGTCTGGCGGAGGAAGTGGCCACACTTGTTCAGAAATCTCATCTGCTGTATGCGGAACTGTTTGGATAAATCTAGTTCACCTATACTCTCTTAAACATCACTTGTGCTAAGAGATGAACCGGCAAATCTTTTCCAGCCAGCCTCCTCTTTCACTCATCTTCCATCACATTACTATGAATAAACTTTGACTAGTCAGTTTTTAACATTTTGACTTTAAGAAGCTGGACAACTCGCCAAGCTCACTAAAAATAAAATAAGACAGATACCACGTCAATTAGACAAACATACCCTGACGCAAGCCTTTAAGGGAAGAAGGGAGTTACGTAATATTGGATAAGAGAACGAATTCAGATTATTTTAAATAATCATATTTAAAATAAATAAATGGAAACTTCTGTTTTTAACTTTAGAAGAAAACTTTCTCATCATCATATTAGATATATATATATATATATATATATATAAGAACAAAAGAGTTTAAGAGAACAATATACCAAGTTTTCTATTGTTATAAACTTTCTATTTCAAATAGGAAAATGTTTATATAAACTAAGTAATTATATATATATATATATGTAGTGTGTGTGTGTGTGTGTGAGAGAGAGAGAGAGAGAGAGAGAGAGAGGGAGAGAGATTGAGAGTGCGAGAGAGATAGTGGAAGAATTAGGGGAGAATTTCATTGTGAGGACCAGACAGTATTGTTTGAACTAAAATTTAGTTTAGGAACTTTCTCATTTGTAATAAGAAGCTACTTAAATAGCTGTTTTCCTTTTTAGTTTAATTATTTTCCTTTTATTATTTTTGTTATAATGAGAAAGTATAGCGATTGTGTCATATTGAGCTTTCAACGGAAATATGGTTTTTCAAGGGCGCTTGATTATGAAAAACCAAATTTTGAGTGAAACACTAACACGCTTCCATCTCTTACAGGATTATTTGATGGCGGTATACTTTCTTATCACTCCTATAGACTGTGCTAGCAGGCAACAAGTTTTTTTTTTTTTATCTCTACCACAGGACAGCGCTACTGTGAGTATGTACTGCGCATCTGACATACTTTATGCTAACTTTAATGCTCGTTAGGCTAGCTGGATGTAAGTAGGCAGGCACAAGTGATGAGGATCATACAATTTAAAGTTAACTTTGCTTCAAATGCAGCCAGAAACTCGCACAATATCAATTTTCCCGTAAAAAAAGGTTTCAAATAAAATTGACAACTCTATTTCCTGATAGTTAACATTCATAGTTTCAGCTTTTTCGATATAATTCCCCCTCCCCCCCCCCAGAAAAAAGTAAAAAATATATTCAGTAAAGTCGCATTTTTGGTTAAATGTTTATTTTCGAACTTGGTATTAATTTTAGTAATGCTTTCCATGTGTCACGTGCATTCTAAAAAAATTGAAATTAACTGAGAAAATGTTTCCAATAAAACTGAAAAGTATTCAGGGCATATGTAGTTTGTAAGCGCAGTAGAAAGAAAATCCATGGAACCATTTTCGAGAAAAATCATGAAAATTGGAAAAAATCTTTCCAGTAAATTTGCACTTCCGGTGGTTGCATTTTGATCGAAATTTTTTTGTCGGATGCAATAATAACAACTGGAATGGATTACCAATTTTTAACTTCCGGTGATTTTTTTTTTTAAAAAGATATTCACCGGAATAAGGGGAAGTAAATACTATTGAAATTCAATTGAAGTTAGAGAAGTAAAAGTACCTAAAGATACTAAACTGTTTTGATAAGTACTGAAAATAAGCTTTATAGAGTTTATGTGTCCATCAAGTGGAATAAAAAAAATAAAAAAACGAAAGTGAAAAAAGGAAAACTAGGACGATGGAAAGTTGTATTTAAAGAAGCAAAGAAAAACGATATCTTGGAGTCAAAGCTAATATTCAAGATAAAAGAATGTAAAGGTCTTAGTGATGGTGCACCGTCGGTGGAAGATTGCGCTGAGGCAGTGGTCGGGTAATGCTATCGGACTCAGCTGTGATTCCAGTAGACGGGTTGGGTGTAATGAAAGGGGGGTGGAAAAAATAATAGTAGCCGGCAATTTGTGGTGGCGGTGTGGAAAAGTGACAGAGTTCTGTTACTCCAGTTGGTCAGATATTCACTTCCAAACGCCATTCTACTAGTCTTGCACCACAGACTTTTCCATCACAGTGCTCCATAATCTCGATGGTCTTTTTTTTAATCAGAACTAGAAACTCCCTTTAACTTCTATATCTAGATCTTTTTCTAAATGTCACTCTAGATTACACCTAAGATATGGTTAAATATGGCTTCCATTCTTTTAGGATCGTAATAGGTAAAGCATTAGAATTGCATTACAATTGGCTTAGTAATCCAGAATTGAATTCTTTCTTTTGTACTATATATGTAGTAATTTTCTTGGAACGAAATGATTAGTCGACTTCAGGATTTGATTTAGGTGGGCAAATCTTAACTATAATAGAAAAGACATATTTCAGGGGTGCCCCCCTCAGTCATGAATCCCTTCAAAATCAATTTACTCGGGAAAAAGTCTCGAAACAAAAATGATAAATCTATAAATGCCTAATTACTCGTAGTGATTCAGTTTAAAGGAAAGCCCTTCGGCGTATTACCGAAAAAAAATGGCAAAAACAAAAAACAATCGTTCAGTAAATACGCACTTCCGGTCTTTTCAAATTCGGAATTTTGAAAGCACTTTTAATTTTGATTAATATATTACATAGGGGTTAGAATCGTATAATACATTGAAATAATACTTTAAGTAAAGTATAACGCCAACTCTCCCGGAAAACTCTTGTACAATAAAATTCCCTTCATTAAAAATGTTTCTAATTATTAATGATAGTCTCTTCATGCACGTAATGTTCATATAAAACTGAAAGAAACTCTTTAAATCCATTTCCAAAACAACGTAAAAATATAATTTTGGTGTCTGGTTTTACTGAGGATTAATACTAGGAATAAATTTTTGACTATTTCTCCTGGTTTTAATATTAATTAAAAATCTGGAAGTTTCGGCCTAATGTGGTCATCTTCATCTGTACTAAAAACAGTAATTACATTTGTTCCATAATCTTATTAATGCAGTGATTCCCTCAAAATTTACTATAATATTGCAATTTATGTGCAATGCTAATGTTAACTGAAGTGAAAAATGGGTGAATGTTGCACCGCCGATTGCTTCCGGTTAAAATGGATGGAAAATTAAAATTTATATTTATATTTACAAAAGCAGGAGAATATATAAACAGAAAGAAAAGATGAAAACAAATAACGGAAAATTCATTAGAAAGGTTTTTTTTTTTTGTAAAGAGAACAAAGCTATTATTGAGTTGGAGCCAGTAGGGGGGGGAGAAAATTATTCATTTCATTGTTTGGAAAAGGCAGTAACTTCCCCCACCAACAGCATGTAATGCCAGCAAAATATAGTTGTATAGTTACAGCAACTCATGGCTTTTTTGTTGAACAAAAGTAATGGGAGTAAAATGGAAAAGTGGGGAGTGTTCCTTGTAGGGGAGCCACTACTCAAATTCCCTTCAATAGCAACCGGTTTTTTTTCACTAACCTTATTTCAGTTTTTATAAAAGCTATACTTGAAATACTTGCAGGAAGAGTGGGGTCAGCTTTATTTACATAATAGAGAAAGTACTGGTGACAGTATGAAATTTTCTTGTTGAGTATTAACTGGAAATATATATATTTTCAGATGACTCCCCCTAAACTTTCCCTCCATTTACGCGGATTTTCCGTTCCAAGTGTCTTTTTGAAGCGGATGAAAATTGCTTAAATACATGCCCCTTTGCTGCCGCAAAATGAAATTCCTTTTTATCTGGTGTTTAATTAAGCTTAGTACTTACTACTTTCTCTTATATTGCAATCGTGACAAATTTTCAAAATTGTGTTTCACCGGAAATACGTGTACTGAGGTCTCCTGAGTAAGAAAAATATATTTTTAGCGAATGATGTGTGTGTGTGAGAGAGAAAGAGTGAACAAAAATAACTCGGAAATAAACAAACGTAGGAAGCTATCACTATAATTGACACGAAGGTTTCGGATAGTGCGATAGATTACGAAAAGTGCGACTTTACTGATAAAACGGCTCCAATCGGTTTTCTTTAATAACAAGTCTTTGTATACTATTCATATATCTAAATACAGGGGAAATTTACATAGATAAATATCCATCCTTGTATTTGAAATATATAAAATATTCTCCCCTAAATAGGAGAACTCTCCCCACCTTTATATTTCTACCACTTTATTAGTACATTAAAAATTCGTTGCTGAAAATTTGATGTTTGAAGAAAGTTTCAAGAATTACTGAAAACGTTCTTCAGGTTTTCTGAGATCTTTCAGGGCTTTAACGTAAACGGCTACAAAGATATCTTTAAAATTTGGAAAACATAAACTACTCCCGTATATAAACCCATCACTTTTATTTGAAACTTTGTTTCTATATAAATTGACTTTAGCGGATTTGGGAGTGGGGTGTTGTGGGATATATGAGTTTAATCTAATTGGCCCTACATTTATTACTCCCTTAGATATCTCTGAAATATGAAGGAACATTATTGTATTCCTGTGCCAGATTTTACAAATTGAGATTTTTATTTTAATTGATGACAATTTGGTTGTCACTAGCAACCAACGTGTCACTGGTGATCTATTTCAAATGACTCCACTTAAGAGGTTTATTTCCTTTTTAAATGGATTTTAATTCTAATATAAATCACAAAAATAATAATAATCTATAGATGCGTTTCATTTGTTTGTGTGTCTAATTTTGACTGCGACAGTTTTCATGCGAAAACGCCTAGGGGAACCTATGAATTCCTTTGAGATATTTTCGTAGGTGTTAAACATCAATTGTATTTTGCTTCACTTGTATAAACGGGCAAATATAAAATGGAGGACTTACCTCTCATTTGCGCCAAATTCTCTTTTGTCTTCTTTTTCATTAATGCAATGAAAATTCTGTGTTTTTCTTTATAGCTCACATTAACTATATAAAAACGTAAATATTATGTTAAAAATGATTTGATTTTTTTTTATAAAAAATTTTTATGCACAATTGGTTAATTTATAAAATACCTACGAAAGAAAAATTAGTAAAAAATTGTAAACTATATTTTTCATAGAAATAATTAGTCAATCACAGTGTAGAAACAAAGGTGTGCAATTTGGGAGAGGTCAACATGATAATTCTAAATTCTGATTTTCTGATTCTGAAAATTCTAAATTTCTGACATACACCCACGATTCACACCTTCACTTCCACAGTGTGATAGGCTAATCATTTATAGCTAATTATTTCTTTGAAAAAACTAGTTTAAAATTTGTTTTCTAATTTTCCCTTCGTAGGCAAATTATCTAAGTGTGCAATAAATTAAAAAAAAAAGAAATGCAAAAAACAAGTCATATTCGATACAATATTTACTTATTATATAATTAATGGAAACTATGAAGAAAAAATTCAGTATTTTCATTCAATTGTTGAAAAAGAGAGCACAAGAGTATCAGGCAAAAATGCAATATCCACAGTAAGTCCGCCATTTTGAATTTGGCCGTTTATAATATTGGAACAAAATAAAATTGATGGTAAACACCCTCAATAATTTTCCCAAGGAATTCATAATATTCAGTTAAAAAACATATCTTATACCTGGAGTTTGTAGCTATTCATTATATTGTCCTTAATTTTATGTATACGTTACAATCCACAAAGTTTTGAAAGAATACTATAAAGATGGAAATCTATGCTGAGCTAATTCAATCAAAATCTAGTTTCTCGCAACAACATAAAAATATCTGGTGTTAAACACAACGTCTTTCTCTTACTACAAAGTGGCAAATTTTCTTCACACTTACAATTCTAATCGTGTCAAATTTTCGATATCGAGTTTTCACCGGAAATACCCGTTTTGAGGCCCCAAAAAAAAGGTTTTTAAGAAAGTGATATAGATATGTATTTGAACAGCCTAGTTCAAAAACGAAAAACCGTAGAAAGTTCAAACTTGATATTACGTTTAGGTATCCCCATGGCATCCGACAGTAGGTTAACTGTCAAAATTTCTCAACCGGAAGTACGATTTTACAAGTTGTTTTCTTTTATGTTTTTGCAATTTTCTCAAAAAAGGCTCCAACGATTTTCTTCAAACTAGGTACATCAACTACACGTACAAATAGCTACAACTTTTATTTGAAACAATTCTCCGGGAAAATTCATTTAAGAGTACTTTTATCGGTGTGTGGTTACGGTTTCTTCTAAAGTGCTGTTAATTATATAATTCTGTCATCTAAATAATGTAATCAGAATTAAATATGTTGTTGAAATTCCGAATTTGTAAAATCAGATGACCGGAAGTGCATTTACTTTACCACTTTACTAAATAATATTTTTACTTTTTCGCGATTTCCTCAAAAATAGCTCCGAAGATTTTCTTGAAACTATGTATATAAACTAGACATACAAAGATGTACAACTACTATTTAAAAAATTTCTCTGAAAAAATGTATTTGAGCGCACTTTTGGAGGAGGGGTGGGGTTATGTTTTACTCTAAAATGCTATCATAGTTGATTATACAATTCTAACATCCAAACAAAATTAATTAGAAATAAATAGATGGCCAATATTCCGAGTTTTAAGAAAGTACTGAGTTTTACTGAAAGTTTTTTCAGTTTTCGACGAATTTCATTAAATTTGTTACACATCATCATCATGATCATCATCATCATCATCATCATAATCAATCCTCTTCTACCGCCTAAGCAGTATGAGGAGGAAGTTTACATAGCCTCTTCCAGCTTTGCCGGTCATGGACTAGCTCAAATCTTTTTCTCCAATCTAACCTTTTTTTTCTGGAAGGCATCCTTCACCTCGTCCTCCCACTTTAATCTCGCCCTCGCTTGTCATCCACTTTAGTTTTATATGTGTCAAGGGCAATCCGGTTGGGCTCCATACGAAGAAGATGCCCTAGCCAGCGTAGCTTATTCTGTTCGATAGTCTCGATTGCTGGCCTTACGTCGAGATTCGGCCTAATGGTAGTGTTACGGACTCGGTCTCTTTTGGTTTTGCCTTCACTTTCCCGAGGAATCTCATTTCCGTCGCCTGAATCATTGATTTGTGCTTTTTAGTCAGGGTCCGAGGAATACGAGGATTGGCAGGAAAGTTGACTTATACACTGCTACTTTTGTTTTCTTTTCCACCTCTCGCCTATTCAGGAAACCTCTTTTTATCGCAATCAACAACCTGCCCGCTGCTCCTATTCTCTCGGTTACTTCCGTATCAATGTAGCCATGTTCATTTAGGTGCGCTCCCAGGTATCTAAAGCTGTCTACTTGCTCTATTCTTTCATTATTTATTCTTATTTTTCTCATTACCCTGTGAGGTTTCTTCCCCACTCTCATTGCTTTCGTTTTCGCCGGGTCGATTCTCATGTTAATCTTCAGCAATTCCTCTTGTAGCTTCTTAATATTAAACTGAAGATCTCTGTCATTTTTTGCGAATATAACCAAATCATCGCGAATGCTAGTACAGACAGGCCCGTCGGTCTCAAGCTTACTATCCTAGGTGGAATTTTTTCATACCGTCCTTTACTTTGTGATTGGCTGAGTCTAACACCAAAATAAATAATAAAGGGCTGAGACCTCAGCCTTGAAGGATTCCTGCAGTAGTCACGAATTCTTCTGAGGTATTGTTGGCAAATCTTACCACATTTCTAGTTTTCTTATAGAGACTTTCCACCGCTAATATATGTCCTCTATCTATTTCTTTTCTCTCATTGCCTCTAAGATATTTCCTTTTCTCACTCTGTCGAAAGCTTTTATAAGATCCAAGTAGCAGACTGACAACTCTTTCCCTTTTTCTATTATCTTTTCGAATACTTGTCTCATCGTAAATATGAGATCTTGAGTTCTCCGATTGCTACGAAAACCATACTGCACTTCCTCGAGCTTTCTTTCGACAGTTCTTCTAATTCTTTTTTCTAATATTTTGGAGTAAATCTTGCTTGGCACACTTAAGAGGGACATACCTCTGCAGTTTCTACAGTCCCTCTTTTATCCTCAGTTGCTATTATCCTCTTTTTTGAAGATTGGTACAATCACTCTACTTCCCAGTCATTGGGATTTTCTTCTGCTTCCATACTAGATTGAGTAAGTGCAAGAAGACTTCTATTCCTTTAGGTCCCATGTATTTCATCATTTCCGGCATTATTTCGTCAATACCTGCTGCCTTTCCCAACTTCAAATTCAACAAAGCTTCCTCTAATTCATCCTCACCTATGTAATCGTCTTGCTCCCAATTATTTTCCTCTTCTCTGTCCTCAGTCTCCTCTAGATAATATTCTAGAAGGTCCTTGAAGTATTCTTTCCATCTTTCCATTATTTGACCGCTTTGTCGGAGTATGTTACCGGGGCTATCTTTTATAAATTTCAGCGTTGAGGCTCTTTCCTTTCTTAAATCTTTTATGACACGGTAGAACAGTTTTTGATTTTCTTTAAAATGTATCTCCACCAAAGTCTTGCCCTGTCTTCATTTTGGCTTCGATTACTTTCTTCTTCACCTCTATTCTTGTAGTTCTGTACATTTCATATCGTTCGGGTGTTCTATGTTGGAGGTATTGTTTTCATAGTAACTTCTTCTTCTTTATTACTTCCTTCAACTCCTCGGACCACCAAGCTGTTCTCTTTTCCTGCGATCCTACTTTCCTTTTACCACACACAAGCGCTGCTGCATCCAACAATAATTTCTTAAAAGATTTCCATTTGTTTCAATGTCGTTATTATTCCAATGGGAATTCTGCCTCTAATCATTCTTTCTATTTCTTCTTGATAGCAGTTCGCGATTTCTTCTTCTTTCAGTCTGTGAGATTTTATTGTTTCTTTCCTAATAATTATTTTCTTTTATCCTTTAGTTCTATCCCCTTTCCATATTTTGTCCAACTTCAATAAGTAGTGATCGCTTTGAATTTCAAAGCCTATTTTCACTCTTACTTCAATTAGTTCCTTAATCATTTCTTTTTTAACTAAGAAATAATCTATGATGGATTTCTCATTTCTACTTGGTTCTTCTCTCGTAAATTTATGATAGTTTTTATGGGGGAATTAGTGTTTGTAACAACTAATACATTTGCTGTACAAAGGTGCAAGATTCTCTTTCCGTTATCATTCTTTATCTCTTCACCATATGAACCTAGCACCTCCGGCCATGTATGACAGTCTCTTCCCACTCTACCATTCAGATCTCCCATGATAACGGGATCTCCTTGTGCATCATCTATTTCTCTCTGTAGAACATCAAAAAAGTTATCCTTCTCAACAGCAATCGCATTATCGTTAGGTCCGTAAGCAATATAAGTGATTTCAGAGAGTCACCTTCTTCGATATCTGCGACCATTAGACGATCATTCACAAATTTCCATGCTTTAATCATTTCGTTCATAGTTTCTCTAAAAAGGAAGCCAATTCCTCCACTCGCTGTTTTATTTTCAGTAGTGCCCGAATACAGCAAAATGTGATCTTGTAGTTTTATCTCTCCTTTCCCTCTCTTCTTAATTTCCCAATAGGTCCACTTTGGCTTTTTTCATTTCTTCAACTAGTTCCAGTTCCTTACCATTTATGCCCCGCACATTCCAAGTTGCCAATCGAATAATCCTTTTTCCTCGCCAGCTATGATTCCGTAAAAACTGTCCGGACGGTGGGACGGTGGCCCTAGGGTGTGTACTGTTGTACCTTTGTCTGTGTTGTTTGTGTGTGTGTGTGTGTGTGTGTGTGTGTTACTTTGTAGTGTGAATGTGAGCAGTGTACTGTTCTATCTGTGAGGCGCATGGAGAACTGAGCTCATGAACCCGTGGGGGCGCTGCTGTCCAGGTAGAGTGCATGCAACACCTACCCCTCGCGGGTTTAAATTTGTTACACGAACTACAAAATTTGTCAATACAATTTTGGGAACTGGAGTAAGAGAAAGTTGTTTGAGTGTTTTAGACCAGATTTTTTATGTTACTGGGAAAAACTAGACTTTGATTGAATTAGCTCATGCGTAGAGTACCATCTTTTTAGTACTATTTTAATAATTTGTGGCGGCGCTACACGCGTGAAATTAAGGACAATTTAATGAATAGCTAAAAACTCGAGGTCTATCCCTAAGTTTTTCAATTGATATTATGAATCCATTGGAGAAATTTTTGTGGGTGTTTAACATTAATTATTTATTTTAGTGTCAGTGGCCAAATATAAAATGGCGGACTTAGAAGTATGTTACATTTCCGCCTAATTCTCTTTTGCCGCCTTCTTCAACAATGGAATCAAAATTCTAATTTGTTTCCTTAAAGCTAAGATTAATAATAATAACAATAAATAACAGGTCAATAACACAATAAATAAAACAATTTTTTTATGGTGGCACACTCGTTGCAAAAGTAAATACCAAATGTAAATTTGATCAGACAAATTGTTTTATAAAGCTGTTTAAATTAAGCGTTTTGTGTGTTTTTTACAAAATCAATAAACTTGAGAACCGTTCCGTCAGAAAATTCTTCGTTTTGGCTGGTTTATCGCCAACAGAAATTCATCCAAAGTTGGTGTAAGTGTAATCGTGTGTAATATGATTGTATTGGGGGGGGGGGGGTAAATTAACTTAGATCTATTATGTTAATTATTATTAAAATTTATATGTGGATCTTCTCAAAAGGGATCTCGTGAGGTCTGTGTTCATACAGAAGTTGAGAGGATGAAATAGATTCAAAAAATATATAATTAAAATACAATATATATCAAAAATAAATAAATACAATATTGCGATACAACAACATAAGTGTCTTGTCATTTAGGCGAAATAGCTTTTTATAAACTTACATATTTTACATATTTTTGACTTGAAGAATGTTGGCTTTCTTGGAGCCCTTCCACAACTCACTACTGTAACATGGCTTTTTTAATGATAAGATTTCACTCTTTTCATGGCATAAATTTCGAACTGACTCCCTTCCCTAAAAGGGTCCACCTTATATATTCTACCCCCACCCCGGAGAAAGTGAGAAGAGGGAAATTCCCTTTGTCCTAAATAAATGTAGTGTTAGGGGTAGGCCAGGTATATCTGACTCAACTAACTGTTTCTTTTGTGCCTTCCAACCTTCCAAAAACCCAAATTTATAAATATATACATTGGAAAAATTCCTTACTTTACAATCATAAAATATACAATAAGAATTTATTTCAATACAATTTACATTTATTAATTCGCACAGAGATGTACACATTACACGTGATCAACAGTAAAAAAATGGGTAGCTGGGTTTAAACGCGGTCGTACACTGATTAAAGATGTTCCACGTGAAGGACGGCCAAATACTGCAACTATCGAAGAAAATATCGACAAGATAGACAATATGGTGCTAGATGATAGACGATTAAAGGTGTATGTGATGGCTAAGGCTGTAGGCATCTTAGAAGAAAGGATATGGCACATTTTACAACACGAAGAACATGAGGCACTATTAAGAACTTTTGGGAGAAGGCGGTTATGGTTTCCCCGAAAGTGCTATTTTGTTTCAACAATTTTCTATACAATTCTGCCAACTAAATAAATTAATTAGATTTATGTAAGTTTCCAAAATTGCTTGTTTAGAGAAAATCGGTTGAGCGGAAGTACTACTTTACTGATTATTATTTCAGTTTTTTGTGATTTTCTCAATAAAAATGCGACGGTTTTGAACACCAATAAGAATTGTAAGTGTGAAGAAAATGTGCCACTTCGCAGTGAGAGAAAGTCGTGTGTGTTTCACACTAGGTTTTGCGAGAAACTAGATTTTGATGGAATTAGCACACGACGAACTCAGTATGAGAAAGCTTTGTCAAGACGAATGCCGCATTTGTTAAATGCTGATCACAAACAAAAGAAGATCAAGTTTCTCAGCAATGTTTGTTCCGTTTTAAGAAGAATCCAATCGATTTTCTACGCCGATTTGTTACGATGGATGAAACGTGTGTTCACCACGTTACACGTGAGTCAAAACAACAATCCAAGCAGTGGGTAGAAGCCGGTGGCTCTGCATCGAAAAAAGTAAAAATAATTGCACCGCTGGAAAGGTTATGGCTAGTATTCTTTGGGATTCCGAAGGGATTCTTTTAATTGACTACCAGCCAAAGGGTCAAACAATTATTGGAGAATACTACGCACATCTCTTGACCAGCTAGATGAAAAATAGAGAGATAAGGCATGCTTTGCGAACGAAAAAATCCACTTTCACCAGGACAATGCACCCTCCCACAAAGGCGCTTTGGCAATGGGAAAATCGAGGGATTTATAGTACGAATTGTTGTATGCATATTTTGAAGACCTTCAGAATCGCACTTCAGGGACGGGATACAATTATTGTAGAAATGTTGGACAAAGTGTATTGAACTAAACGAGACTACATTGAAAAATAAATGCATTTTTGGAATAAAAAAAACTTATTTTCACTACTAGGCCGAGAACTTTTCACCTTGCCCACGTATATATATATGTATGTATGTATGTATGTATGTATGTATGTATGTATGTATGTATGTATGTATGTATGTATGTATGTATGTATTGTATGTATGTATGTATTGTATGTATGTATGTATTGTATGTATGTATGTATTGTATGTATGTATGTATTGTCTGTATGTATGTATTGTATGTATGTATGTATTGTATGTATGTATGTATTGTATGTATGTATGTATTGTATGTATGTATGTATTGTATGTATGTATGTATGTATTGTATGTATGTATGTATGTATGTATGTAGGTATGTATGTATGTATGTATGTATGTATGTATGTATGTATGGATGTATGTATGTATGTATGTATGTATGTATGTATGTATGTATGTATGTATGTATGTATGTATGTATGTATGTATGTATGTATGTATGTATGTATGTATGTATGTATGTATGTATGTATGTATGTATGTATGTATTGTTTTGGTTCTAGTTAGGGGCATAAACAATGCCTACACCTGAAGGAGTTGTTTGTGACCAAATCGCGAAGAACACAGGAACATAGTGTAAAATTTATGCGTACATATCTATTGTTTAGGGGGGGACAAACAACCCTTATATTTTACAATAATTCTGAACAACTGTAGAAAACTTTGAAAAAAACAAACATCAAAACACTGAGGAAATAAATCATGAAAATTAGGGAAGAATATAGTTTAAAACGGATCTACAGAAGATGTGTATACAATGTAGAAGAAGTTGAAGAGAAAGATAAAGATGTTCCAAGAACTAAGAGATATAAACAGTTCTCTAATCTACTAATATGCTAAAAGTGGGATATCCGCAATGTCGCCCCTACCCCCACCAGCTCGATGGAGATTGTTGTTTAAGTGAAGATTCTTGGAAGACAGGTACAGAGGTAATAGATAGTACCATGGTGGGCGGCACCTTAAGATATAATGTTAGTGTTAAATCCCCAAAGCTAAAGTGGCTATCTGTATATATAAATTGCTGCAGTGAAAAACTGGCTTACTATTTCCGCAGAATTATACTTAGTAATTTAGCTATCCTCAGCAGAAATTTGTAACTGTTAAAGATACTCAGCAGTAAAACCTTGTGTAAATGGAAATGATTATATCTAGATGTGAGCCAGTAGAATAGTTGCTAATGACCCCTTTTTGAGGGACATTTTCTATTGCATTCGCCTACCATCTAGGATGTTAAATATTTCAATCGGATCAGAAACTAATTTCCCCCGAAATGAGATTAGCCGATAGGATGTAACCGCCGTAAGTGACGGTTACATTAAATTTAAATAAGTTAACAAAATATATCATATACTTTATTTTAAATTTATAATTTATAGTACGGTTGTGCTGTATCTAGGACAGATTAGAAGTTAACAGTAGACTCTGAACTAATATATAACACTACTGTGTTGGACTCCCACGCGGAAGACCCCGGTTCGAGTCCAGCTATGCTACCCTTAGATTTTTCTTCCTAGGAGCCTCTACAGCTCAGGGTCCGGTCATGGACAGTGTTGTCTGTAACGAGAGGCCACTGTCCGGAGGCCGGCAGTGCACTGAGAAGGCTCTGGGCGCCAATGACCATAGATTTTGCCGCGCCTTAAATTAAAAAAAAAAAAACTACTGTGTGATCAACAGCGTGCGTGCGTGTGTACGAGTTACAGAACAATCAGTTCGTAGCAGCCGCTTGGCTAAAGTAGATCTTTCTGTGGGTGCTGTGCTTTGAATTTCTTTTTTATCGGCATTGCCAGATTTTTGGGGCACCCTCTTGCCCTCCTCACTGCTGCCCGTCTGACAGTTCATCTGGAAGAAGAAGACGTCCCGGATACCACAAAGAAGAAAGTGAATTTGGACTCTCAAAGGAAAAATAGATAAGAGAAAAAACCATGGTCTCAGCAAGTACTCCTATAGTTGAAATAGTCGGGGGCTACCTAAATGTGGAAAGGAATAGAAAAGGTACTTTCCATACATACTGAATAGTTTCGTTTTGGTTTCTTTTAATAGACTAGAAGACTCATTTTATTTTAAGGATGGTTTTTAATTTACTTTTTTTGTTTAATTATTTCAAAGATAACTAAACATAATTTTCGTGTCTTGTTTGAATTCAATTCTTTGTAATTATTCTCTTATATATAAAATTGTCCTTGTTATCACTTATATATGTTCTAGGGCCTGGACTAGGGACATATATTACTTTTGTAAAAATTTAGACTGGAATTATCTTTGGTGTATGAAATATGTTCTTTTAAATAAGTAATTATATATTATGTATCAATACTTCAACTTTGTTGTATTAATTGTGACCAGAGATGGCAGCACAGCTGATTACTTATTACACTACTACGGTTCGCTGTTGCCGCAAGTGACTTTCCAATTTCTTTTCTTTTTTTTTAATCAATTTTTATTTATGCATAATTGGATTTCAACAGCGTGGCGCCCAGTTTTCCTTTCCCCCTTTTTATTTATTTTAGTTGGATCCATTTTTTTGTTGGTATATTTATTTTTCCCCATTAGGTATTTCCAGCAAGTTTTATTAATAAATAATGGAAATCTCTCTGAGCCCAGCCAGTCTCCACTGTAGCTCAGCCGGGGCTCTTAGGTGTACATTAAATGAAAAAATTGAGTGTAACAATTAAGGAACAAACCAAATTCATCCAATTCGCTTGGCTAATGTTTTCCTCTAATCATTTTCTCCTCCAAAATTGCGTTCTTAATAGTCACTTCTCCAGAACTACAACATCATTCGTTATCCACTTTCTTCAGGAACGAAATCAGCTCACCGATAGTGCACTGGACTAGTCCTGTGTTCAAGTCCAGCTGTGCTGATCTTAGCTTTTCCCATTGTAGAAGGTTCTACAGCTCACTGTCCAGTGTTGTCTGTGTAACGAAAGGATACTGCCCGGAAACCGACAGCACACTGCGAAGTTTCGGAACTTCAGGATAGCTATATGAGCCCAGAAAGGTTTGGATAGTGTAGGGCTTGGCCTTGCCGACAGACAAAAAAAAAAAATATTTAATGGACAAAAATTCCCTTGAAATAACTTTTCTCATTTATTGTATTAAAAGAAAATTTGCGTTCCTATTATCTCCATTTTCCCAAAATTTACAACAACAAAAGAGTCCGAAAATTTAAGTTAAACAAAATCTTTAGAACTGTTTCCAAAAAAAAAACAAAATATTCAGGAAATTCCATAGGAGGTAGAACCTTCAGTTTTACTGAAGTGGTGCCACTTTAGAAATGGAGGTATATATTGCAGTTAACTCTCCACAATTAAATTTTCTTTCCTTGGCAAATGTTACAAATAAAATTGATGGTCGTTCATGCCGGTAGTTAAGATGAAAAGTTTAAGGAAAATCATTAGAGCTAGTTTCACGAAAATTACGAAAAAATGATAAAAATATATTTAGTAAAGTCGCAGTCAAGAATGACAGATTCTGGCTAAAATTCGACTTAATGTTGGTGTTACCTAAACGGAACATCAAGTTCATGCTTCATATACTCTCTATGTTAAAAACATTTTTTCGTAATACTGGAGATCCCAAAAACATGTATTTCCGGAGAAAATTCAATTTCGTAAAATTTGGCAAGACTTGCAAGTAAGAGAGAATTTAATATATTTACAGCGTTTACAGTTTTATCCAATTGTTGTATTTCAAAATGGATGTGTATATTGATAAACCAGTTCGATAAACTCTCTGTGTCTCTCTCTCTCCCCTATCTACAAACAATTTTCCATCTACTTTAAAATGTAAATGTAACGAATGTATTTGAAGGCTGTCATAGCCAGGGTTACATCATTGTTGTACGAATCTCGGAAAACTTTTCAACTCTTGCCCATCCTTATCAACAAAGATTGAAATTATCAAGAGAAAGATATAAAGTTCAACAAGGATAATGATGTTCTTTATCATATAAAGTTCCATAGCTTGTTTGGCAGTTGCCTATATGTTATACAGGAAAAACTGAATTTTCATTAGTGAAATGACAGCCAATAAATACGCATCTCTATTTCTATCTTTTATAATAATTGAAAACAATCTGGGAAAAGTTTTCAGTATTTTCCCGATATAAAATATAGTTAGCGATCATAGTTGGAGTTTTGAAATTTTTAATATGACGCAAATCACAGATTAAACTTCTCCCTTAGACTAAAGTTCTCAAATTTCTTTAAAAGAGAATATTCCTGCAGAATTGTATTTTTACTTTTCCCAGTTAAAAATACTATAAGTCTTCCTTATTCCTTCCTTATAGCCTCCCCTAACTTGGTTCTCCGAACTATTTACTCAGTGGAAATTTTCCGTTTTAAAACCATTCCTAAATCCATAAAAAAACCTAATCACTTTGTAACCTCTTCTCATCCTTATAACCCTTCTTCCATTAGTGGGTAAAATACAGTAAAGCTTCTTGTTAAACGCATCTATGTAATTCTTGATACTCAAAATTCCTTACATCAATTCGGTTTTTTGCATGTTCTGGGCGTGGACACAAGAGAAAAACTTATATTGAGAGATAAGGAGAAATATATAGACGTTGGAAGGAGATGTTAAAGAGAGTTAAAAGCGTGCCTTACCGCCAATTCACCCTCATTCAAACCCCATTCAAACAAGCATCAACACTCAACGCCCATCGTTTTCACACTGTCACTTTGCCAGTTAGTCTGTCCCACTTGTCTAACTCCACTATACTCACTCTAAATTGTACAATGTACCTTGCAGTGCTTATTCGTTCCATATCTCTTCTGAATTTTGATTCTTTTACTGGAAATCCGACATCGTCCATGAATACTCTCCCAAATAAGTCTAATGCCATTCTCCATCGGCCAAGTAACACATCAGCGCAAACCCAACCACTGTGAACTGACAAGATTATTGGCCCATTTGGTTGCGAAGAGGAAGGTGCCTGGTTTGGTATAGTTGCATCTAACTCCATATCCATTGGGCCACTAGTGCCACTTTCTTGTTCAGTCTTCATTGCTCCGCCTTTCTCTTCTTGTTCTGGTTCAGAGCGATGTGCATTTTCAGATCTTAATAAAAGTCCCAAACCTGTAGGTAAAGTACCAAGCTGAGTGATTGTAGAACTGAAACCTTGATGCTCTCAATGGCTGTTTACGTGCAACTGATCTCTAGTTTGCAATAAATGAGGCTGATCAGCTAATGGTAATGCTCGTGCCATTCGGATCTCAAATGGATCTGGTGGACTGCAGCCGAGCCGTAATGTTGAACTGATCTCTGGAAAAATGGATGCCGCTTTCCTGCTTCTTCCACATTTTCTATCTCCATAGCGACTGGTATAGGTGGCATATCATCTTCGGCTACATCATTCTCATTTTCATCTGGCTGAGTCCATGTTTGAGGTAGTAGAGCTTCCTTAAGTAAAGGATACTGATCAGTAGTAGCCCTCAACAGGTAGATCAGAGCATCAAACACGTATGCTATATGTCTGAGAGAAGATTCATCCAGTAATGGTAATGAATCAGCATATTTGGATTTGCGATACCTCACCAATGACAAACAGTACATCAGCAAGTCCCTTCGGACAGACTGGCTTCATGCCACAATCACGATCCGTAGATGGTCTAGAAGAGTCAGAATTAGTGGTAAAAACAACAATCCTCCAGGACGATGCAAAGACTGTGCTGTAGATAGTGATGTACTTCCAGAAGTAGTACCACCATTCGAAGGACCACCAGTTCCGCTATTACTACCGCTACCTCCGTTACCACTATTCGAGCTTAAGGAACCTTAACCATGATAGAGAGGATGATGAAAATGTGCAAGATCTGAAGCTGTAGGAAGAGAAGGTCCAAAGCATAATTGAGATTCGGTTGAATCCGTTACTGTTAAAAGCCAATCCCACGGTGGTTTTAGCGGTCTTTCTACATAGGTCTGTATAATTGCACAGGTTGTTGTTGTGGTGCACTAACATTATTGTCGAAGTACAACTGCCAAACAAGCAGCTAGTCTCGGTGACCCTATCATGGTTACTACTGTTTGCCAAAGATATGTTAGTTGAACGTCTCAATGAAGATGGATCAATGAATACCAATGAATTGTCAAAGACTACTCGGAAACCACCTGAAGATCTTGAACCGGTGTCTCTACATCTAATAGCCCATTGCATTGATTGAGGAGCAAGATTACTTCCTTGGCCCTGACCACTTTGTCCCGAGCGTCTTTCTAACTGTTCATCTCCAAGCACCATTTCTTCGTGATCCAATACTTCACTGTTGACTTGAATCACCACTTTTATCTCCTCCGAGCACACTAGTAGGCGGGGTATTAGACGGAATGTGCTGTACAGTTTCTTGGTTATTCTGATCACTGTCACTTTCAGTTTCCACAAGTAAATCTTCACTTTCAGTTTCCTCACCTTTACGTTCAATTTCTCTCTCAGGTCCTTCTCTTTCAACTTCTCATTCGCCCTCACCTTCACTACCTTCCCCATCATTCGCTGGTGCCACTAAACTTTTACCATTTCTTCTCGGATCTCATTTTTCTCCCTTTTTATTTCTTCCCTCATTTCATCCCAGCCCCTTTTCAATTCCTCTCGGCTCTTCTTCATTTCCTCTATCAGTTCCTCCATTTTCCGCATATGACTTCTGGTACTTGTGGGCATACAACAAAACTGATACTAAGCTGTTACTGTTTAGAGGTTTTATCCCACTTCCAACACCAAATGTAACGTGTTTCCCTCTGAACTAGCTACTGCAACTAGTTTCTAAGTGGATTCGTGTAGATAAAACACTCTAAACTTCACACAAAAAACACCAATTTATTGTTTAACACAATAAATTACAAATAAAGTATTTAATAATAATTAATACACAGTTTAAACAACAATAGTTCTCTTAGTTCACCTTTCACTAACGCGCACTCCGTTTGTAACAAGACTATCTTTAAATTCACTGTTGTTGCACTATTTATACCGGTGGAGAAGGGTCTGGAAAAAGTTCTAGAACATTCTGAAAAGTGCTAGAGCGCCTCGCCAGCGCTTCCTAGGAGAACTTGAGGTTCCTGCTTTCTCTCCTAGATGGCACCAGTGGCTGCATTACAATATTCTTGAATCAAATTCTTCTTTTCATAGCTATGGATGCTGGGGTTCCTCAGGGAAGTATTCTCTGCCCTTTTCTTTTCATAATATACACTTCAGACCTAACACCTCACATTACGTCACAACGTTTCCATATCGCTTGGCTATCCTCTCTCCTCATTCTGATCGTCCAATCAACTCTTATTTCACAATAAGATCTAAATTCTCTTGGAAAATAGATTTATAATGGAAAATGAAAATAAATATCCAAAACAGGACCTTCAGTCTCAAACTTGCTATCTGATCTCCTGTTTTCTTAACTATGCACTGACACAACTCGTCTCACACATCGGACTCTACATTGAGAAACGTCTAGTCCATTCTGTTTCCAAAGAGGTTTTCGATCAAACTCCATCTAGTAGAAATACGAGTTTACTTAATGTTTATTTTATCAGTTTTTTAAATTTTCTTTAAATGGCTACATCAGCTTTCTTTAAAATTTGCACATAAAAGTCAACTTTTATTTGAAAAGTTTTTTCAGGGAAGTTTTTGGTGATATTTGGAAAGCTGAAACGTTCGGCACTTTCCGTTATAGTGTCATTTTTGTATTACTTATTATTCCATCCTTCAGAAGTAGGATAAGGAAACTAATAGTGAGTAAAAATTCCGAGTTTAAAAACAATTTTTTATCAATGTTACAAAAATCTGGAACTGAATAACAAAAGCTGAGTAACTGAGGAGTTCAGAGAAAACTTGCTTAAGATAAAGGGCGAATGCCAGAGTATTCGAGCGACAATGCTCTCCGCACCTTACGATCAATATTTTAAGCTTCTAGTACAGCTGCTTAAGTACTACATCTAGTCTGAAACAATGGATACAGACTTACGCATTACAAAAAAATAAATGCCGGTATACGCTGCATAAGCTCATCGTTGACCTGCGCCGTTACAGAAGATTAACACAATCTGACTTCGTTGAAATAGCCAGTTAATCAGCCGCCATTGTTTAGTTTTGTAACGGTGACGGTCAACGGTGAGCTGTGCGTTGTAAACCCGATATAACGGTCTCAATTTCCATGTTTTAAAGTTTGCAGCGCCATCTTCCTGCTACTGTCGATTATTTTTTTAAATTTAGAATAACAAAAATGGCCGACCAATTCAGAATTCTCTCTTTTCTTTAATACACGAAGTCAGAAAGTATTCATACTACTATTATACTTTGAAAGAGAGAGAGAGAGAAAAGAAAAATATTTTTTTGTATTCATTATTAAAGAAAAGGTCGGCAGAGCCTCTTAAACAGTCTCCAGCTGATAACAGTAGTACCACCTCATTAAGTTAATTAAATATTTAATTACCCTTTATCAGAAAAGAGAGCAACACTGGCTGTATATTGTTGGTGGCGAATAAAAAATGAACAGTGCGCTGTACTGCGGAAGGGAGTTTACACAATCAGCTTTTTGTTTTCATTGAAAAAGCTCCTCAAGTGGTTCATTATCAAGCCGGACAGCTGGGCTTCATGAATTATTTCTTAGTATTTATCTTCATCATTATTTTGAGTAATTTAGTTTTTGTTGTTTTTCCGTTATAATGAAATAATATTGATTTA
Source organism: Triatoma infestans (assembly GCA_011037195.1). Lineage (NCBI taxonomy): Eukaryota > Metazoa > Arthropoda > Insecta > Hemiptera > Reduviidae > Triatoma > Triatoma infestans. The sequence goes on along the minus strand of JAAEAF010003169.1, from coordinate 20,514 downwards.
TTTTGAACAGTACACGTTGCGGTATTTTGTGGTCGTATCAGATTATCGAATTTGAGAGTTATGGGAAATACATGTTTTCAGTTTGCTTGAGTACAATAAAAATGATTTTTAGCTAAAAAGATCTTTTGTGATATGTAATTGAATAAAATATTTCAAAAACAAAAAATCGGATGATATTTCGTCATGACATTATCGCATCTGACAGTAACGTTTTTATGAAAAGCTACTTCCACCCAGTGCCACTTTTCTAATTAGATTATTTTCATTTTTCACGATTTTCTTTAAACTTTGATTACTAATTAATTACATAAACACCTCTCATCGTAATTTAAATGTTTTGAAACTGAAGGAGTGGCAACTTTAAGCTTTTTTTAAAGGGCCACTTCAATTCAGTATATGTTTTAATAGGATTTATGTTGAGAATAGAGTAAATGAATACACTCATGAACCTCTGGTGTACTGAATAAAGCAAAAGATTCTGTTGGAGAGTTTACGTTAAACAAAAGAAATAGAAGGAGTAGCGTAAGGCTAATAAAGTGGAGCGGCGTGACAGACTAAACTGGTAGGGTGTAGCCAACACGAAAAACTAGAAAATTCCCTCGCTCTTTTGGTGATCTAGCCCAACCCTAAATTTTCCTACTTTGGTTCTTCTAGGGGCGAGAGGGCAAGTCTTAAATTCTCTAGGTTGTAATTTAGAAGCAGTTATGGTACGAAGTAGTGATACGCTTCCTGTGACGTCTTAGGTGACGTATATGTTTGTGGACGTCTGTGTGTCTGTAAGTCCATTACACTACCTACATAACATAAAATCACATTAAATACGTTGCTTAGAATTCCATATTTCAAGGAAATGTATATTAATATTATTTAAGTGATAGAACCAATGATTGTGCTAACATGGTACTTTAGAGGAAACTTAATACCACCGATCCTTCCCCAGAACCTTCCAAAAGTATACTTTCCTGAGAAAATATTTCATATAAAAGTAGAAGTAAATATTTAGATTACCAGTTAGTAGACGATGTTTAAAGAAAATCGTTGGAGCTGTATTCGAAAACTGAAAAAAACAAACAAATTTTAGTAAAGCTGCACTTTCGGTTGATGAATTTTGTCCGAAACCTTGATGCGGATAATAGTACCTAAACGGAATATCAAGTTTAGGTTTGTACGATTTTTCGTTTTTTGATATATTTTGTTCACTCATACACACACACACACACACACACACGGATACAGACCATTCGCTAAAAACATTTTGATCGTCTCAGGGAACCTCAAAACTAGGAGTAAGAGAAAGTAAAGTGCAGGGAAAACCAGATAAATACTGATTTAGGACGATTCTTTTACCAATCATATTATAATTATTATTATTCGTGTGTGGGGAGAGACCAAACCCTACGCTATCCAAAGCATCATTGGGCCCGTTTAGCTACTCCAAAGAAAAACAACAACTGACCGGGTGTAGAACAAAAATCCAGGCCTGGGTCTAACCCATACAACACAGTCCAAACAAATCAGACCAAAACCTTAAAGGTAAATAGCCTAAGCTCTTCCTCAAACATCATGTACCGTCCAAAGGTTCTGAACCAAATTTCCTCATAATCCAAGCAATCTGTCATAAGATTGAAGGATGTTTCTCCCTCCATCAAATCTTCAATAGGAGGCCCGTTACATAGAAGTGTCTCCTTAAACCGCAATGTCCAGTAAGGGATACAATCATTTACTTACTATTACTATTTAACCGCAATACAATTAAAAGAAAAAATAATAAAAAAAATAAAAACTAACATTATCAAATAACACACGTATTTTTTTTAAAAGCCTTTAATGGTAGAAAATCTAACACCACCGTTATTGGTGTAAAATGATCACGAAAAAGACATTTGCAGTTATTAGTTTGGGCATTTCTGTTTAACCATTTTTATGAACGAAATAATTCATATCTAGCAAGCGGTGGTGTCTATGAAAAAACAAAAAAAGAAATATCACAGTTTTATACATTTTCAAACACCTGTGTTATTGGGAAATTATTACGCTGGAATACATTTGTGGCCAACTAGTAAGTGGCTAATAAAGACCCATTGATATAGTACAGTCTGTGAAACATAAATCAAATTATTTCCTGAAATCATTTGTAAACGATAACCTTATCTTTTCTTTGTGACAAATAAAAAAAAAAAAAAAACGAAAAAAGGCGGGTGATTGAGCGTGTAACAAATATATATCGATTACAAAATATTGTGAAACACTCACACGACTTCCTCTCACTATAATTAACATAGTTTGGATAGATTTTTTTTTTTTTTTTAATTTATATGGGGTATTTCCCAGTTACAAATTTCACATAACTGAAATGTATATATGCGCGTAACTGGAATAAGATTCTAAAAATTCTGAAGATATAATATTATTTCAAGCGTCATTGGAGTTTGATTTGAAGGGAGTTTCTGAACTGCAATGTTTGCTGAGAATCGCCTTGTACCCCACCACCACTAGATTTCTTGGTGAAGGCAATTATACTGTTTGTAGAAATAACCAGTTTAAAGAAAATTGATCATTATAGATGTTTTAGAAAAACATTTACATTAAGAAAAAGTTTTTTACCTTTTAGTTAAAAAAAAAAATCGTAAATAACTGATTACTTCCGTTGTGCCTGGTATAGGAGGAAGTGTTGCGATTGTGTCAAATTTTCGAAATTGAATTTTCACCGGAAATACTTGTTTCCGGTCGTTCTAGGTTCTAGGGCTCTGCTGACTATGAAAAAAATGTTTTTAGCAATTGATCTGTATGTGAACAAAAAAATATCTCTAAAAGCGAAAAATCCCGGAAAGTTCAATCTTGGTTTTCGCTTGGTAAGTGGTGCTATCTATCGAAAGTTACGGTCAAAACGATAAACCACAAGTGCAACTTTATTGAACAAATGGATTATTGCTCCAGTTTTGCGAGATCTTTCTCGAAAACGGTTCCAACGATTTTCTTTAAACTTGGTTTACTATCTACACACATACACACATATACATATATATATATATATATTATATATATATATAATTACAACTTTATTTGAAACATTTCTTTTCGAAAAGAATAGATTTGAAGTAGTTCTGCAGAATTGGTAGTATTAAATTCCAAATGTTATATAGTAATGATTCAATGTTACATAGATACAGTGGTAAGTACTGCATTTGAAGGGGATATACAATATTGCTCCCTCTGAAACAATGTGATGGAAATGGGATGCCGGGGGGGAGGGGGGAGTGTTAAACAAATGATATAGAACTTTCTACACAGCAATAGTGGTAACAGCTTTAATATACTGTAAAATAAACCGAACCAGCACACTTTATTATAGCCATGAGTGTTACAGCAATGTTCTCCCGCCCCCCCGTCAACCAAATGTCCCATCCCATTCTAAACTAATGTTTGATATATTGCTTGTTTACTAAAACCAACTAATGAACAATGTTAAGAACTTTAACTAGAAATATTTATAGTTTATAACTAACTTTTCCATGATTAACTAAAATAGTATATAACTTTAATAAATTTCAGGTTTTATTATAGCTCGGGAAACTATGTCAATAATTTATTGGAGGAAAATTCCATATCTCTATTTTAAGCCATGAAATCCGGGAGTATTGCTGACGGATTAATCAAATACATTACAAAGAATGCTCCATTAGCTCAACAGTTCAAACTATAAAAAGTTATTTCATCATAAATTATTGTAGTAAATATGTAAAATGTAAATGGCGAAACTGACAGTGTATAAAGAATTTGATATGAAACACTCGTATGACTTTCTTTTTATTACAATTTAATTTCATTTTAAACGGAAATTGTCTTTAATATTGCAATTTTTTGAAGGTTTGGCCACAGAAAAATTTGTAGGGGTTACACATATATAACTGAGTGGACTCCAAGAATCATTTATCGTCACAGGGCTGCGGAGCCCCCAAAACTTTCCAAAAATCAATTTTTGTTTTCGAAAATGTTTAAAACAAAAGAGAAACTTTTTTATCTTTGCAGTGAGCTTTTCAGTTTAAAGAAAATCGTAGCCGTTTTGAAGAACTCCAAAAGACTTAGAAAATCTATTGTGTAAAGTCGCACATCCGGTTCAATGCTTCTATGTAATGTATAATTTATATTATTTGCGATAAAAGCTAAACATTGTACTGAATGGCACCTTAAAGAAAAGCATAACGCTAAACCTCCCAAAAAATCAATTGTCTCCGGAAAATGTTTCGAGTAAAATTATTAATGTTTGTAGATAGTTTGTATACGGAACGTTTAAAGATAATCGTTTTTGCCGTTTAAAAACTATTAAAAAAAATAATCAGTAAATGGCAATTCCGGTTGATGGGTTTCGCCCGAGACTTTCGTAATTAGGTGCGTGGTAATACATAAACGGAACAACAAGTTTGAGCTTCCTGCGGTTTTTCGTTTTTGAGATATTTTGTTCACACACACACACACACACACACACACACACACACACAGACAGACACACACACACACACACAGAGCATTCGTTAAAAAAGATGTTTTCGTGCTCAAGGAACAAGGTTTTGATCAAAATCCAACAACCAGAAATATCTACTTTATTAAATTTATTTTTCAGTTCTTTTGACGATTTTCTTCGAATACTCTCCAACGAGTTTCTTTAAACTTTGTATATACATGGTAGTAGAAGTTTCGGGGATTGGCCAGAAGAGTAAACTTAGGTTGAGATAAGTTTCACTTTGTTATATACTGTTTATCTTATTGGAGAATATAAGCACTGCAAGAACTTAACGCTGTATATAATATAGAGTGAGTATGCTACGGTGAGAAGAAAGCGACAGACTGATTGGCAGAGTGACGATATGAGAACGGATAGACGTTGAGTGTTGATGGTTGTTCGAATGGCGTTTGAATAAGAATGAATTGGCGGTCAGGCACGATTTTTAAGCGTGGCGGCTGAACTAACCTCTTACTCAGTTTAACTTCTCCTTCCAATTTCCAGATATGCTCTTTAGATTACCCTCACTGAGAGCTATTGGTAGGGTGGCGATTTATTACATCATCAAGGCGATATGTTACATACTGCATAAGATAAGATCAATCAAGTTTATTTGAAACGTTTTTTCAGGGAATAATTCAGTTCTTAATTTTGAGGGGGCGGGTGAAGGTGTCGCGTTACGTTTTTTTCTAAAATGTCAATTCAGTTTACTTCACTACTCCATCACCTGTGTAATATTAATTACAATTATATGCGATCCCAAAATTTCGAATTCGAAGAAAATCAATTTATCGGCAGTCTGACTGTACAAAAATTTTTGTTATTTGTTTTCTGTATTCTGCGTTTCCCACCATTAGGTCATTAAATTTGGATACTAACTATACATGCAGAGACCTGTCACTTTTATTTGCATTTTTTTCCAAGAAAATGTACATTAGAGTGGTTGTGTGTGGGAGGGAGTTGGAGGGTCACGCCTCCCTCAACCAATATATGAAAACTACTAATCGTTTAGTGAAAACTTTAATTCTGAAGAGAAGTTTGTCAAATAATTATTAAAGTGCAATTTGAGAAGGCGTGTTAGCGTTTCACACCAGATTTTTATTTAGTATAAGTTGAATGGGTAAAGAATAGAAACTTTTGAAGCAATTGAAAATAATTTAACTAAATGGGTTTAATTCAGTTAAGCTCCAACTAATATCAAAACAGCAAGATTATAAAATCCACAAGGACGCTCTGTAATTAATTATTAATTTACAATGATTAACTACAAACAATAGAGACGACCGATATCAATTGAATTCAGTAATTAATTAATTTTGAAATTAGCCTATCAATATACAATTAAATCAATTAATTTAATGCATCCTGACTAATTTTAGTTAATTTTATCTCCAAGAGATAGTGTTGAATTCAGTTTATACACAAATATAATAGAATTTATCGAATTTAACCTAGCTCTCTATTGTGAATAATTCTGCAGCAAAAATAAATAAATAAATACAAAGAAAAAAGAAAATGGAGCAGAACTTAGTGGAAAAGATAAAAGGAGAAGGGCAAAGAGCTAATACAGAGGATTAGCGGTCACTATGGTGAATTAGAAGCAGATTGAAACTGAAATAATATATCCGGCCGGTCGAGAGAACTTGCTAGCTTCGCCATTGTTCTCTGAGTTGAATTTAAAATCGGCTTCATTGTTTTTTATGTGTATCAGTGGCCTAGATATCAGTGATCATCTGGGACGGCAACTATCTTGGTTATGCCAGGAGCGGCGGGGCAATTCACTAAGTAAAGTGATAAATGGTTATAGTTTTAATGCGGTCTGTTAAATGAATCTTACAATGTCGACGTAATCCCGCAAACACATTTATTTCACTTTCCCATCTCTTTACTAGCCACCACTACTAAATAATTCTTTGTCTTCAATGAATCAGTTTTGTTCACAAACTAGTATAGCTTATGTATAGGTCCTAACGATAGCCATATCACGTTAATATTGATTTTTTCTCCAGGGAAATGTATTTGTCTGGGGGGAACAGCAAACATTATGCAGGAAGTTTTATTTTGGGGTGTGTAACTTGTACGGGAATTTGGAAGAATTTGAAAACTTTATTTAATAAAGTGAATCCTGCTTCACAGCATTCATCCCTATGGATGAGTTCAGTAGGTAGTCGGCAGTGCAAGATGTCCATTGGGGGTCTGGTCAGAGCTAACGGCGAGATGTTGTTATGTCTTTCACGGACCTCTTTCAGGCATCTGGTTGGATCCCTCACTGGGCATTGTGATCAAAGGATAAGTTCTATGCAATGGGGCTTATGCCACACCTCATTTGTACAGTCAGTGAGACAAAGGAAGAAACTACTATCATCTTATTGCAGATTGCTTGGATTATCTGGAAATTTAGGTTCAGGACCTTTAGTCAGAACAGGATGACTGTGGCAGAACTCAGGCCAGCATTCTTCAACCTGGCGGACCAGCAAAAATAGGAATAATATTTCGCGGTCTGGCAGAAGGCTAAAGGTAAATTATGTCGAATTCAATTACAGCTGAATTAGGGTGAAAGCAAACGGAAGTCATCGAGTACATTAACGTTCATACTAGCTAGAGATGGGTGGATACATACATAAATACTAGAAAAATTCTGGTATAAAACACTCATATACGACTATTTTCTTTTAATTACAAATTTCACTCATTTGTTCTAACATGAGTAAAGAGGTGGTGGGGAGACAGGTAGAGAAGTGATTACGTTGTAGACTACTAATAAGATTATTCCAAGTGCGCACTAACAACACTGAACTAGCCAAAATAAAATTTGAAATTCAACGTCATAAATTCCGCACAATTATCTAAATTACTTTTTTTGAGAAAAATGTTTCAAATAAAAGTGAAGATTAATAAACTACGCAGGTAGCTTTCCAACATTACAGGAAACCGTTATAGTATTATTGAGAAAAGTCAGAAAATCACAAAAATCTATTTTGTAAAACTGCACTTCCGGAATTATGATATAATGTACATATGTATAACAGCACTGCTAATGTAAATTAATTTTATATAGGCAGATCCATACATTTCACTTTAGAGGAAAACCAAAGGTTATCTTTCCTCAGCGCCTCCCTCACAAGAAAAGATCAATTTTCCTGGAAATAAAGGTGATATGTATTTATGGTGTGCAGACAGTACACGTAGTTTAAAGAAAACCGTTGGAGTGTTTTCGAGGAAATCGCAAAAAACTAAAAGAAAATTCAGTAATGTCGCAGTTCCGCTTGATGGATTTTGCCCAAAAAATAAATAATAACTGTTTATATTAATTACAAGTTAAAAACATTATTTTGTTACAAAATTTCCTGTCAATCTAGAAATTTATCGATAACCGATGGTGGTCCGCGGACCCACAGTTAAAGAACACTGGCATAGGCTATTTCCCTTTAAGGTTTTGGTATTCTTGACTCAATGCAAATTATATTCAAGTGGCTAACCCCATTACTTTTACATTTATGTTAAGATACAAGTGAATGAAAACTTGTCAAGTTTAATAAAAATCTGTCAATTTTATAATTGTATTAAATATATAGATTGAGAGAAAGTTATGTGAGTGTTTTCAACAGGTATTTTTGTCCTGAATTTGGAGAAAGTGAATCTCCAAAACGTCCAGAACATAAAGAGTTTACATAAAAAGTAGACATAGAAAGTAAAAAGTAGGCTTAAAATGTAGCATCATCAAATCTTTCATCTTCAAGGAAATCCCTTATAATTTTCTTGTATGAAACATTTGCCCAGGAACAATCCTTTTTAGCCGCCGTTCCTTGCCACTTTATCATCTAAAGTCATTTTTCCTAAAAAATATCATTTCTTAAAATTTCCACCAACGTTTAGTAAAATGTAATTAAATGTTTTGAAAATAATTAAAGTTTGAGGAAAATCAAGATCAACTGGAATTTCCCAATTTTATTAAATAGATTTTCCTGGTAGTCCCCCCCACCGCTAATTTTCTGGGAAAAGACTCAAATAATTTCTTTTAAATTATTGTATGCCAACTAGGTAAATAAAATTCTGAAACATTTTACTCAGAAAAATCTATTTTATGATGGGGGTTTCATTGGAAAACAAGTGTTACTACGAGCTCGTCACTTTGGTGTAAGTGGGGGGGGGGGGGGGACTTGAGGGCGAATTAAACTTTTAGTATTCATTTTCTAAGAATTTTGTTTTTTAACAAAAGAGCAGTAGTTTATTTTAATGTAATTTATTGTAATACTTTATGATTATTGTATTGTAATGTTAATGAAATGTATCAGTAATGTATTACCTGATATCTCTAAAAATCATTAAACAGTAAAAAAATCACCTATATCTGTTTTTTAATTATTGAAATAACTGTTATTTCCTTTTGTAACAAAACAAAAAGAAAACTTGGCTCTTGTTGTTATTGAAATCTGGATACACAAACTGGTGTTTTATATAACTTTCATTTTCCCGTAACAATTCTCCTTCAGATATACGGAGTCTTTTGAGAAATTTGATAGCTCAAGGAAGGTTTTGTTTTTTCACTTGAAATGATGAGTTCAAGAGTTACTTTTATGTTAAAAAAGAAATCGATTTTTTCTTTATTATTGTTTACTCCTAACATTATTATAAATATGCGTTGATAGATTTAAAATTAAAAATCGAGGGTTGGGGGGGTATACGACTTCGAATTATTTTACAAAATAAGTTTACAAAATAGACAAATTTTCATTAAACTTGAATAGGGTAGGGATTAGCTCAGTGGTTAGCTCATTGGACTCCCACGTGGAGGACCGAGGTTGGAGTCCACCTGGCTATCCTTAAGTTTTTTCTTCATAGGATCCTCTACTGCTCACTGTCCGGTGATGGATAGTGTTGTTTGTAACGAGAGAACACTGGAACACTGTCCGGAGGCCGGCAGTGCATTGAGAAGGCTCCGTGCGCCAATGACCACAGATGTTGACACGCCTTCAATTAAAAAAAAAAAAATTAAACGAAATTTTTACTGAATTTCCTAAAATAAATATAAAGCTGGATGAGGGAAACACATGTGACAGATAGTAATTGAAGTGATTACATTGTTCTCCACAAGGCAGTGCCAATAAACATTTGAAATATGTCACAGATTCCTCAATAGCTTCTTAGGAATCAATTTTGCTAGAAAAATGTTTCCAAATATTTTTTTTCTTTTTTATTAGTTTAAGGCACATCAACATCTATGGTCATTGACGTCCGTAGCCTTCTCAGTGCACTGCCGGCCTCCTGACAGTGTGCTTTCGTTACCGTGAGTTGTAGAAGCTTCTTAGTAACAGGAAATCTCTAGACAGCACTGCTGGATTAGAATCCGGGCCTCCCTGTTGCTAGTCCAGTGCGCTACCCTAGGGCTAATCTCTTTCCTTTCAAATGTAGGAGTATTTGTTAATTGTTTTATTTTAATTTCATTAATTGTAAATATATATATAGGTGGCAATGGTGGCTGGCTTGCAGTCTAACTCCCACCAGTTATGTTACGCTTATGGCGGCCTACTTATCTTTTAGAATATCTTATGTTTTTTGTTTTTTAATGATTACCTTGTGTTTATGATTACCTAGTTGTATGTATTATGAACTTTTGTTGAATAAAGGATAAATATTTTTCTAAGTTCACGTTTTTCGAAATCATTCATTTTGTTGTTAAAACATACCTACAATTTCAGGTGAGGGGTATTGAAGATACCTAATTTAAACTTTTAATTGTGAAGTTAATCAGTAGGTATGGAAAAGTTAGAAGACAATAATTTTATTAAAACAAACATTTTGAATGCCAAGTTGAAAACTATACTGGCCTTTCATAAATTTGTTTTCGAAGAAGAGGGAAACAGAAATAAGAGAAGTAGACTTTGTAAGTTCACGGGTTTTCACTTTAAGAAACTCTCGAATGAATACAAAAATAAAATTGATTGGATTAAAGAATATATGAAGCAGGGTGAGTTATGTTTAATTAGTAACATTCTAGGCATAGACTTCGATGGTACCTTTGAAGAAATCTCGGAAAGGTTATTAAACAGTTTAATCGACTTAGTTTGTTAATTAGAGATGACGATGAATCTGAATGTGTTAATCCGGAAAGAAGAAGAAGAAGATGAATCTGGAATGTGTTAACAATGAAGAAGAAAGAGATGAGAGTATCGCAAAGTGTGCGACTGCGAATGTTCCTGTGTTTAGGTCTACTACCATGACATTTAAGGATGTTCAAGACAGTATACGGCCGTTCAATGGAGATAGATAATTTCTCAGTTGAGTTTGAATTGAAGAATTCGAAGAACTATCTAGAATTATGCACTGAAATGATCTGGAGCAGTTTGTATATGCTAAGATTTCTTAAGACTATATTTGGAGAATTTAAACGTGAAGGATAGTAATTTAGAGGAATATAGGAATAAGGCGGCTAAAATAATTAAAGATAACCAAGATGCCAATAAAATTTATTTCGATAAAAGACATAAGACTCCTAGGAAATATAAGGTTGGGGATTTCGTCGTGATAGTAAATACTTTATTAATTGTAAATATATATATATGTGTGTGTGTGTGTGTGTGTGTGTGTGTGTGTGTGGCAATATATGTGTGGCTGGCTTGCAGTCTAACTCCCGCCAGTTAAGTTACGCTTATGGCGGCCTACTATCTTTAGATGTACCTTATGTTTGTTGTTTTTTTTTTATGATTACCTTGTGTTTATGATTGCCTAGTTATATGTAATATGAACTTTTGTTGATTAAAGGATAAATAATTTTCTAAGTTTACGTTTTTCGAAATCATTCATTTTGTTGTTAAATCATAGCTATACAAATAAATGTGTTTTGTTCATGAACTGTTCACTTGGCAATAATCATTGTAGCCGTTTTCGAGAAATTTCATAAATAATTGCACGAATCACACTAGGATTCACCTATATTCTTCAAATTTGGAATTTTAGCAACGCTTCTACTGTAAATTAATATATAAGTGGTAGAACCATACATTGTATGGAATTGATACTCAAAAGGAAAGCTTAACGCTACTGAAACCCCAAAATATTATTAATTCTCCTAGGAAAATCACAGCCGAAAGTAATTGAAGTGATTACATTGTAGTCCAAAAGGCAGGGCCAGCCATCTGAAGACACAGAAAGGTCAGAAGCACCTAAAATGAATTTTACTGGAAAAACGTTTCAAATAAATGTGACACGTTCACCAACTGTTCAGCCATGGACTATTCCAGGATTAAAGAAAATCATTGGGCCATTTTCGAGAAAATTAAAAAACAAAATCAAAACCAATTCTGTAAAATCGCACTTCCGGTTAACTAATTTTCTTCGAAATTGGAATTCTATCAATACTTCTAACGTATATTAATATTATAGAGATCTAGAAGTATATCTCTGACAGCAATAAGAAAGTGTAAAAGAAATGCTTCAATTTTACTTTTGGTATTTTATCCCTCATAGCATATTGACTTTCTTCCTGACCGGTTTCAGATTTTCATCCATCGTCAGAGCAACCTCATTAAGTTCGTGTAGAGAGTTCACTTCAACATAATGTTTCTGTTACACTCACACGTTTGAGTATAATTACGTTGAAGTGAACTCTCTACCCAAACTTGGTGAATTAGTTCTGACGATGGATGAAAATCTGAAACCGGTCAGGAAGAAAATCAATATGCATGCTACGGCGTATAAATACCAGATGTTATCCAGTATTGCGGACCCTTTCACATATTCAATTTTACTTTTATTTACCGTGTGTGTGTGTGTGTGTGTGTGTGTGTGTGAACAAAATATCTCGAAAATAAAAATAGCGTGAAACACTCAAACGGCTTTCCCTTACTGCAGCTACTATAATTGCATTTTTTTTTTACAAAATGTTTACTTGTCTTCAATTGTATAACAATGAGTGAATTTAAATTTAATTAAATGACTTGTTTGCAGAAAGTATACTGGCCCTTTTCCTGTTAAACTTTTTTAAATGAACTTTTTTGGGAAAAGTTATAAATAAAAGTTATAGAGCTCTCTGAATTCATAGTTAGTATAACAAATTCAATGAAATGCATCGGTGTTTTTATGGAGCAAATCGTAGAAAACCAAAAAAAAACTGTTCACTCAAAACGCTGTTAAAAACATCGGTCAACCATGGACCGGGTATCACCGGATAAGTTGAAGGAATCACTAGACTGTGCTTCTAAGGACCACTTTGGACTGCGGTTATTTTGGATAGGTAGTACAAATGGAACGATTTTGTTGAACTTATAGTTTCGAACCATAATTTACCTAATTGAAATAAAAACAAAACAAAGATCGCCGAAAATTTCAGAATTTTATATTCCGTTTAAATTTCTTCCACTAAAGATTTCGAAGTATACGAGTTATAATTTCGAAATTAAGTTTTTAATATGTCTCATTTCTTGAGGAAAATCGCAGAAATTACAAACAGACATTTCGTTTAGATGATACCAGTTTTATCTGACACAAAACAGTTTTGGTCAACAAAATCGATAAATCCGGAAGTGCCATTTTACGGAATGGATTTATCTATATTCCCCCCTACACTTTTCTCGAAAAATGGCTCCTACCATTTCTTTTTTACAGTTCACATATCTGCTGCCCAATAAGATCTACCATTTAATTGAAATATTGATTGTAATAGGATATATACGGGAGCCGTGTTTTAGAGGAGAATATCAAACTGTCGGTTTTTTGGAATTTTCATTTTGTTGTAATTTTCTCCATAAAAATGCCGAAGGCACTAAACACTAATAGGGATATTGTAAGAGTAGGAGAAAGTTTGCCATTTCGTAGTAAGAGAAAGTCGTTCACACCAGATTATTTTTTTTCTTTTAAATTATACAAAAATTAGCATCTGTATTTTTCCCATATGGTTATTATAAAATATGTTTGGCCAGCTTGCCACAATATTAGTATGCTTATCTTATTAAAGTGATTTATATTTTAATTTATTTTTATAATTACCAAAATATGTATTGATCAATGGACTGCAATTAAACAAAAATAAATTCAATTTTGAACTACTTAACAAAATAGGTTTGCCATCTTTGTACTATATATGTATTTATTTTATTGTATATTAGCTTATGCTAATTATCAGTACTATTATATCAAAAATGGTATACAAAAACTGCACATCAAAAGCAATTTACATTTAACCTAACCGAAGTATGAATGCACATGCGATATCGTTGGAATTGTATAATTTATCGTTCAATTAAATATTTTTAATCTTATTATTTTTGTGGTGAAAATATGTATGTTTGTCGTTAATCATTAAATTTGTAGTTGTATGAATATTTTAGTGTGATGTATGTGAACTCACAGCTCAAAAACGAAAAATCGTAGAAGAATTATAACTTGACATTCGGCTTGGTTATCAACATCGAATCCGACAGTATAGTATCTGTTAAAATTCCTCAACCGGAAGTACCATTTTACTGAATAGATTTCTCTTTTTTTTTTGTGATTTTCTCGAGAACGGTCCCAATTGTTTTATTAATATGGCATACCAATAACACATATTAAGAGATATAACTTTTATTTGAAACGTGTCTACATAATATCAAAAGCACAATTCAACCTCAAGTTAACTCTATATCTGACTTACAACACAATCTAAGAAAACCCACTTGCTTCTTATTTCTATCCAAGAGTTAACTCTCTCTGACTGACAAAAACAACAGTCATTTATCATTCTAAATTTTACAAAACCTAGCATGTGTATTTTTCACAGATGCTAATTAGTATTTTTTTTTTTGGCCAGCTTGCCACAATATTAGTGTGCATATCTTGTTAAAGTGATGTATATTTTATTTTTATAATTACCAAAATAAATAATGGGCTGGAATTAAAGAAAAATAAATTCAATTTTGAACTTCTTAACAAAATAGGTTTGCCATCTTTGTAACTACATATGTGTTTGTTTTATTGTATATTCACTTTAGCTAATTATCAGTATTATTGTATCAAAAATGTAATCGGAAGTACTGCAATCATACCAATTTTTCGATATCGAGTCTTCACCGGAAATATACGTTTAGAGGTCCTCTGAGTTCGAAAAAGCGGTTTTTAGAAAATGGCATTTGTGTTTTGTGTATGTATGTGAACAGTCAAAAACGAAAAATCGTAGAAAGTTCAAATTTGATATTTCGTTTAGGTATCACCATGGGACCCGACAGTAGGTTATCAGTCAAAATTGCTCGACTGGAAGTACCACTTTACTGAATGTTTTTCTTTCACTTTTTTGCGATTTCTCGAAAGAGGCTCCAACGATTTTCTATAAACTTTTATCAATTACTTATATTATGAGGTGTAAGTTTTATTTGAAATATTTCTCTGAGAAAATTCATTTACGGCGGCTTTTGGGAAATTGGTGAGTTTATGTTCACTTATAAAACGATATTCCAGTTTAATATAAAATTCTAGCATCTAAATAATATTAATTAGAATTTAAATATATTGCCGAAATTTCGAGTTGGAAGAAAATTGGTTAACCGGAAGTGCGTTTTTACTGAACAGTCTTGCATTTTTCTGCGTTTTTTACCATAAAAGTACCGACGGATTTCTTTAAATTTGATATACTAACTAAGAATTCACAGACCTATCACTTTTGTCGATAACTTTTTTCCAAGAAAGTTCATTTAATGAAGTTTAGAGGGCAAATTTAACTTAGTGTATGGTTTCATCAAAAAAGTCATTTTATTAAGTTCAGATTCACCAATTGATATAAAAGTGAAGACAAATAAATTTGTTACTTAAATCTTGTAATCTGCAGTAAGAGAAATTCGTGTAAGTGCTTCACCCCAGATTTTTACTTTCTCTTATTTTATTTACAGTTGGAACAAAAATCTGGTGTGAAACACTCACACCACTTTCTCTTGCTGCAATTCTATAGTTCAAACTTTCAAACTTGGAATGTTCACTAATTGTTCAGTTGACTTTTCAATATTATTAATGTGTACACCTTGTTCCATAATGAATCGTCCAAGTCTCAACATATACCCGAACCACCCTAAAACAATTTTTAAAAAAGTATGTTTTTTAAAACAAAGTTCTCAGATGAGTAATTACTATATACAAGTACACAACTAGTGTAAAGAAACACGCCGGTTTCGGTGTTGAGCCAAATCGAGGGAAACTGGAAAAAAAAAGAGAAACCGTTCAGAAAATTGCACTTAGCGATATTTACTAAACTAGGAATATTACAAGGTAATTTAGTTCTCATCAACATCATATTGGCGGTAGAATTGGACAATAAACCGAAATAACACTTTAGGGGCAGCCGCCTAAAGTACTCATCCCCCTTTCCAAACAACCCCCTGAAATCAATTTTTCTGCCCCCCAAAAAATATTGTTTCCAATAAAACTGATTGGCCAATTTGATAATAATTAGCATATGAATATTTAAAAAGATAAATCATAGGAGCCAGATTTGAGAAAATCACGAGAAAAAACTAAAAAAATAGTCAAGAAAAAAGCCATTTAGTAAAATTGCATTTCCGGTTGATGGACTGACAGTCCAAAAAACTTTCTGTCAGATACAGTGGACAAGACCTTACATAAAATATCATGTTTTAACTTGCGGCGAATTTTCATTTTTGGGATATTTACACTCACTTCGTACTCATATTCCATTCACTAAAAAAAAAAACAAAAAAAATTGCTCGTACTCAGGGGAACTCAAAAGATAGAAATTTCTAGGATAAAATCATTTTCGAAAATTATCTAAACTCAGGGGGACTACCTTATCGGGCCAATAGATGCGTGTCATTTTTCCCTGTCATCTAATTACTTGAAGAATAAATATAATTATTATTATTTTTAAGGCAATAGTTTCATTTATCATTTAAACAGCCGATTTTTTTTTTAATAAAACAATAATTAAAAAAAAAATCTAGGGTGAAACACTGACGAAGTGGCAAATTTTCTTCATACTTGGAATATTCTTATTGGTGTTTAAAAATGTTGGCATTTTTATGGAGAAAATCACAAAAAATTGAAAAACCTATTTAGTAAAGACGCACTTCCGCTCAACTGATTTTCTTCAAACTGGGAAGTTTGGCAACTTATATGATTCAAATTAATATTATTTAGTTGACAGAATTGTATTGCAAGTTGTTGAACTGCAATAGCACTTTAAAGGAAACCATAACTCTACCTCTCAATCAAAAGTTTTCTGAAATGAATTTTCCCGGAGAAATGTTTCAAATAAAAGTAGCTCCTTGTATATGTAGTTGATATACCAAGTTTAAGGAAAACCGTTGGTTCCGTTTTAGAGAAAATCTAAAAAAAAAAAACAATCAATAAAGTGACACTTCCGGTCGATGGATTTTGCCCGAAATCTTCGTGTCTGGTGCGGTGTAGTAATAAACGGAATACCAAGTTTGAGCTTCCTGCAACTTTTCGTTTTTGAGTTATTCTATTCACACATAGGCACACATAGATATGGACCATTTTCTAAAAACCACTTTTTTTGACTCAGGGGACCTCAAAACATGTATTTCCTGTAAAAACTCAAATTCGAAAATCTGGTACAACCGCAATACTTCCTTTTGCCATTAGTCTAAGTGAAAGGTAAAAAAATTATTCCTTTGTAAATTATCATACTGAAAATAAATAAAAATACTCTAAAAATTAATTATAGCGATAATTTAATTTTTATTTTTTGAAAAACAATTTATGACAAACAAAAATACTTACCACTCTTTTTGGAAAATTTATGAAAAGTACATCAATGTTGTTATTCATCATAAATTTAAAATGACACATAATTAACACACGCACACACTGGCACATTATTACACACGCGACTTCACACAATTTCGAATTTTATTTATTTCTTTTTCCACAAAGATTCAAACATTTTTTAACGACATAATTAAAAACAAACAAAAATAAAAATTATGATAAATTTTATGGCGAAATATTTTTTTTTTCGTGGTATAGGGGGGGGTCGGTAAATTTCTTAAAGTGTCCGGGAGGTGGTAGGTTATTTTTGTTTAATGATTATAAAATATATATCTTCATAGACATTATTTTATAGGATGTGTATAACATCTAGTTTGCAGGTATGTAGACCCGGCGCGGTGCACCGCCACGAACTGACTGACGGATGTAAGGGACGCAGTCTGGCGCCCCTGTGCGGTACTACCCACCGGCCGGGCCGCCCTATCTACCCCTTGCCGCCGCCCATCTCACTGTGGTTCTTATTGAGAAGCAGTGGGTTTCTAGTTTTACTAATATTTCTTAGTAGTTTGCCATTATTCTCATCATTCCCAATATTTGCGATTTATATATATTTATTTATTTATTTATTTTATTTTTTTAAAGTTCTTTTAATTTTTTTTTTTCTTCACTTTCTTTGACTACAGTAAGAACTGCTTTTGAGGCCACACAACAACAATATGGAGTACTTTTGAGGCCATACTGCTCTCAATAGGAGCAATGTGGTAGGACGGAGGGACTCCAGGTTACTTTTGGAGAGTCCACTATGCTAATGCATATTGAGCCTCGCTTTTTTGGTGGGGAGAGGAAAGTCAACTAAGGAAGAGATTTGATGGAACAGATCTCCCTCCTTCTGAAACATTACCGCAAAATGGACTACCACAGATCCGCTTTGTGGAAATTATAATGATTTTTCAAGTTTGGCGTTATTTATCTTATGTACTTCGAACTTCGAAGATACCTCTCAACATCATGCCTATCCATTCCCGTGATATAGAGCTTACCTGCTTCTTTCCTAATCCCAACTTAGTTTCCTCTGATGGATCCTCAACTCCGCACTCCGAGCGGATTCTTTTCTTCCATCATTTCTTTCCTTCAGAGCTTCAACTGCATCGTGGGGATATCACAACCACTTTTTGAAAAAGAGTGACAGAGAATGAAAAACATAAATTCTCCAATACAACTTTTTCTTTGTGGGTTGTGATCTTTTAGTCTTGGACTGCAGATTGGAGGTGTTAATCATAATTCCCTACCTTTTTGTATTCTTACATCTCTATTATTCCATTCCTAGGCGAGATGACCGCAAGGCTCTAGCCTTTATTCATTAATGGATCAGGGCTGATGTAAAAGTGGATTCGCCACACAGTGGGCCCTTGAGAGGCCCTGAGCTCTAAAACAGAATAGAATCAGTTGTAAGAGAAAGTCTTGAGAACCGGCAAATATTTGAAAATGAGTTTTCTCCGGCAATATTTATTTTAAGATTTTCCAAATGTGTTAACAAAACCTTTTAAAAACAAAAACAAATTGCAGGAGACAGGTCCACGGTTTCGATCAAATTTCGTCACCGGAAGTGAAACAACTAATTTTTTCCGCAATTTGTCTCGAAACGGCTTCATCGATTTGTCCTGAATTTTGAGATAATTTCTTGAGTTTGGAATATGAAACCAATTATTTGAAACTTTCTTTTGAGATCTTATCAAAATGTTAGATGATGAATATGTTAGAGAAGTGTGTGGGTATAAAAGCAAATCCAGTGGGTGCTATCTTGAAGAGCTATAAATTAATCTTATTATCCGCAAATCATTTTTTTTCTTTATAATAGATATCAATCTTTTACTATGTTGACAACCAAAGCACTAGGATCTAGAATGTAGAGTACAAAAGAGATTGGGGGAAGCCGAGTGCAGAGCTATGAGTTGGCTTAAGGAGATGTTAAGCGATGAGTGTGGCAGAATTCTTATTTATTCTAATAGCCATTTTGCTAGATTTAGAGAACTCTCTATGGCCTGTAAAAAGCGGCCAGCTTCATGACCGCAGTGACATGAAGGCAGTTGATTACATCTTGGCAGTTTCTGCGTATGGTAACTTCTTGAGAGTTGTTCATTTTGATAGACACCTCGATGATAGTTTTTAGCTGTTGAATGCTTATGCCCCATATTAGCTATTTCCTTCTAGAAAGTGATTTCTAGACTTCTTGAGAGCTGATTTCTAACTTCTCAGATGTTGATTTTCTAGTGTTGAAGGCTGACTTTTTTTAACTGGCTTAGGCTTTGGAACTGCCGACCTTGTGGCGGCTAAGATAGGGATCAACCAGTATGACCTAATTACGTCAAAGTTCATCGATCAATCATTGATAATGGCTGGCGGTCGTGAAAGTAAATTTGGTCTACTGTAGAGGTTATTGCTGCAGGTAAGACTGGATGACACTGGGTGTAAGTGGGTGTAAGGTATTGGACACCCACTAACATACCTAGTATGTTTGTAAATTAAGGCTAATAGACTCTCACGCTGGGCAACCCGTTTTGTTGCCATTTCATCCCATTCAACGTTATCTACATACGATAAATATTTTCCTATTATTGTACTTTTTGTAATATGTCTAACATTATTTATTACATGTAATTATACCATGTAGTTGGCCACTTGACGGTAAAATTTATCTACAACTAAACTGGTCAATTCATAAAGTCTACGGTTACCTACCGGAAATGGTTGTATTTTATTCTTTAATAGACATTAGAAACATTGATAGAATTCCAAATTGGAAGAAAATCAGTTTTCTCGAAAAGGGTATCAACGATTTCCTTGAAACTAGGAATTTCCTATAAACCAATCACTTCTGTTTGCTACGTTTTCCTGACGAAATTGTTTTTAGGTGATTCTGAGAAATCTAAGAAGTTAAAATTCAAATGTGTTTGCACTTTATTATTGGTACTTTCTACATATTTCTACAAGAAAGTTCACATTCGAGAAAATTGCATTATATTAATCATTCTCTGCCTGAGTCTGTTGGTACAGACGTAGACACTATATTGGTACAGACGTAGACACTATATTGGTACAGACGTAGACACTATATTGGTACAGACGTAGACACTATATTGGAGTAGACGTAGACACTATATTGGAGTAGACGTAGACACTATATTGGAGTAGACGTAGACACTATATTGGTACAGACGTAGACACTATATTGGTACAGACGTAGACACTATATTGGAGTAGACGTAGACACTATATTGGAGTAGACGTAGACACTATATTGG